>CM052112.1:1238504-1254061 GCA_028454245.1 Halictus quadricinctus
AGAAGTATAAGGAAGCACGCCTTGAATTTGCGAAGAAACATATACACTGGAGGAAAACCTGGAGGAATATAATCTTTACAGATGAAAGACGGTTTTGTCTGGATGGTCCAGATAATAGTGCATACTATTATCATGACATTCGAAAAGGACAATTAACAAGAATTAGACGGCAAATGAAAGGAGGTGGAATAATGATTTGGGACGGCATAGGTTACAAAGAAAAAACGGATATTAATTTTATACAAGGAAAAATGAATAGTGCAAGTTATTTGAGATTAATAAAAAACCAAATTGATAAGTATGCACAATGCATTGCAGGTCCAAAATTTGTGTTCCAGCAAGATAATGCTGCCGTACACACGGCAAAAATTATTCATGAATATTTTTCAAAAGAGAAAATTCCTGTTTTGGAATGGCCGGCGTGCTCCCCGGACTTAAATATAATTGAGAATTGTTGGGGATTATTATCAAGAGCTGTCTACGCAGAAGGTAGACAATTTGAAAATTTAAATCACTTAAAAATCAGTATTAAAGAGGAGTGGAAAAATTTATCACAATCTTCAATTAAAGTACTGTATAAATCCTTACCAAAAAGGTTGATAGAAGTAATTGAGAACCACGGAGGTTCCACACATTATTAAACATAGGTACAGTTATATCATTTTCATATTTGTCTATTTAATGTTTATATAATGTGGAATATTTTTCAGATGTGCTATCATTTTGTCTGTATTCATTTGAGTATTTGTATTTTTACGACGAGAATTCGTTGAAGAAAAGTCAATAAAAGTTATGTTTTAACAATATTTAGCACGCGTGTGCTATCTTTTTCTTTGGGAGTGTATAATTGAAGATGCTCGCGACCATTTATAGTGTTCGTTATTCATGTTTTCAGTTATCTTTTAAGGGTACTTTTCGTAGGCCCAACTCATTTAGTTTAATTGGCAACAATCGAGTGCATAAATTACTATTTTGATACTCTCGGCCCAAGCTATTAGTCTTTAGGCGAAATAAATATTGTTTGAATCAATTGCAAGAAGACAAATTTCTTTTTCTCTTGAACGATTTTGTTAAATTGAAATTAGTACATCGAAGTCCGTAGACTGTTTTCGTTTCCTTGTTGTTTTAAATTGTTACAGTTTCGTCACAAATGTATAAAATCCACCATCTAGTTACGAGCAACAATAGTTGAATAAAAACGCAGTTTCTTCTCTTTAATAACAAGCTGAAGACAGTAGAACAAAGTCATCAAATTCTTCTCTTTTCTTAATTTTGTACTTGATTTATGAACTTTTAGTGCATTTAACTCCTTGCACTACTATTTATTTTGCGATTATAATGATTAGAAATTCTTCATCGTTCAGAATCACTCGACTCGACCATTTTAAATATCTCGACTGCTTTTTACGATAGAAGAAAATGTCAGCGTAAATTTCCAAATATATAACTTTGAACAAATTTTTTGCCTATCATAATATTTACCCCTCCGAACCAACTAATGTTTTCGAGGGAGATATTTTAGAGGGTCGAATTAGGTGAGACACCCCGTATATCAACTACAACAAAATCAAATTTTATTCCGGTTTAAAGGAAATTAATAACATATATATTTATTAGACTCTGTTCAGGATCTTCATGAAGAGTATGACTCGACATTGTAGGGCAAGGGGTTAATAATTAACCCTTAGGACTTGAGTGGCGACTCTGAGACGCCACTAAAAATTGCTGTATCATTATTCAAAATATTTTTCATGTTATCAGATTTGTTTGTGTGTAATAAATTACTAAACATTTTGGTACGAGTAAATTGCACCATTTCCGTATGTATAAAACGAAAAAATATATATATAGAAGGGCAATATTCTAGGTCAGAAGAAATGTTTCGTTTTGAAGTTAAAATAGCTTCGAGTGCAAAGGGTTAAATGGGTACACCAAGCTGAAATTCAAAAAGATCCTCACACAGAAGCTACAGAACCGACCAAGGATGCAACCGTTTTCCAAATCTCTCATAAACTCTGCCCGCATCCGAAAACCTGACTGCAGGCACCGTGCCAAAACTATTTTCCGCCGTTCCGTAAGTTGAAAAGGGGTTGATCGTGGCCGATAGCAAAGAGGTCAGAGTCTCCGGGTGCTGGGAAAAATATCTTGGACCGCGTAGCGAGTTAGTTTGAAAGTAGGAGATAACAGGCAGCCCGCGGAGTCCCTTGAACGCCATAATTAGTAGAAACAGCCGGTTAAAGAGTCGCCGTTAGGTCGTAACTAGAGATAAGTAGAAAGGGGAGTACTCTGGTACGGTGCACGCGCGCTACCTCGGCTCTACCACCTGTCCCATCGTAGGCTAAGAATAGAGCAACGCAACAACGCAACGCAACGCGAGAACGCTGGCAAGATGCTGCACGCTGCTGCTGCTGCTGCTGCTGCTGCTGCTGCTGGCGGGGTCACGAGCTGATCCTCGTCGTCTTTTTCTCATCCTTGCGCCATCCCCTTGGGGCGAACGCCGAGGCTGCTTGCGTTCTTGCGCTCCGGTCAGCTTTTTGCGGGCCGAGCGGCTAATAACAGAAAAAATCCGAGGATAATTGCGAGCCTGGTCTTCCTCACGATGTCGCGCACGATGATACCGCAGCAATCCGCGTGCACACTTCCTCGGCTATCTCTCATACTGCGAACATAATTGCTGGATAGCTGCCGTCTTATCGCGGCAGTTTCACAAATTGCGGCCACCATCTTGCCGATTTTAGACACTTAAGGTGAGGCTACAAGGACCGTCTTACAAACAAACAAAAACAGGGTGTCTTAAACATGTCATTTCTGGAAAGGGATAATTCCTGAGATCATTCGGATCTTTATTAAGGAGTTATTAACGAATATCACGCGGTGTAGGCATCGATAAAAATAAGATTGCAGACTGTTAATTTAGACGGCAGGTTGTTCATTCGATTTTTCTTGTGTTCAATAGAAAGTCGTGATCGTAACACACGCGTTGGTGACGAACGAGTTAAATAAATCGATGTCTCCGATTCACTTCGAGAACTTCCTTTCTCCGTCAACATCTTGTTTTTGCAGAAGAAAGAATTTCAGTTGCCGTATCGGACTGCCCGGTGAAATTAATGTGCAGAGTGTCGTAAAAAAAAATAGCAGTGCAGACGATGGCTCGATTAAATTGATATATAAATATCGAGGACTCGGGGTATCCTCGATCAGCACGAACGCCAGCGTCGTCGGACGCTTTTTCATCTTCATCGGCTCACCCAGCCGCCCACACACGGTTCCCAGAAATCAACCCGGACTTTCCCACCTTGGTTTCTTGCCGTGCCGGCGAAAGACACTCACGTGCCGGGTTCTATCATTTGTATCGAACGAACGAGCCGGAACGAAAGTCGTAATGGCGATGGGATGAAAGACTGAGCGCGAGTGGGAGAGAATCTGCACGGGACCAATTCTCGTTCGATTTAGGTACAGCGTATTTGATTGCTCTGCAAATGCTGTTCGTTGATTTCTCTTTGGAAAGAATCTTATTCGTTTCAATTAAGCGCATTTACTTGCTAGAAAGGCGGCTACCTTTCGAAATTGTGAAGTTCCAATCAAGTTCAAAGATGTCCCGCTTTATAGTTCAGCGAAATAGTTCGAGGATAAAATTTCACTTAATTTCAGTTTGTTTAAATGATACAGCGAGGGATCAAATTATTTCTACAGTGGTGAACGTTCATTTGTCATTTTTAAATGCTGCACACAAAAATTGGAATTCAGCTAGAGTGTCATGATTAGACTGCAGACTTTTATGCAAAATAAAAATTATTTTCTTCAACAACAAAGTACGGAAACCTTTAAAACTATCGGAAGAAAATTTCACCTAACTCCAGTTCCATCTTACAATTCATGCAAACATTTTTATTTGATATAAAGATCCGCAGTTTAATAATAATATACGCATGTTCTAAGAAATATGTTTGTATCCATTATCACCATGACATTATTAATCAACGTATATTTAGAAAATGGAAGGTTGCAATATATTTTCGACTGTAGGTGTAACTAAACACGTTGTGAAAACCATTGAGATACAATAAACAGTATGTAAATTTTCTAAAGGAGTGTTTCTGTCCATTATTGTCATACAGTTGTCAACCAGTACACACATTTGTCAAACAATGTTAGCAAAAGTAGCTTTCCAGAACAAAAGAGCCGATCGTTTCCCTGCACGGATAGATTGACAGGTACAAATGCAACAACCCGATACAATAACATTTCTACACACGTTAAGGAGGTGTAATGGCGTTTCCATTGTAACGCAAGAATGCTTCGCCATAGGTGGACCGTATGCCGACGCTAATGTAAATAAATTGTTGCGCAATCTGGTGGCAGGTCTTGACGATCGGCTGCATTGTGTCCATAAGATGAATACCGAGACAAAACGTATGCCCATAATAAATCCGTGCAAATTGCGCCGAGGCGTCGGCGCACAGCGGTAATTACTGACAACCTACGATACCGGGCCGATAGTCGCTGACAATAAATTTCGCACGCAAGAATACACGGTTATTATATCCGTTCACAATAGTGGGCGTGTGTAAACGATCGTTTACCGAGATTAATTGCGCGTTTCATTGCGGTCGACATCATCGACAATGATCCTTTGATCCATCCACCGACAAATTACACGTTTTATTTACATCCTTAAATCGGGGCGAGAGGGAACCAACATTTTATTCTTGTACATATTTGGCACTCGGACTGATCCCAGTTAACTGTTTCGAAGAAGATATAGCGGTGCATCAAAGACAAATACTTGAGTCAAGCATCTTTCACGAATAAACACGATGAAACGATTTTTCAATTACTTCTACGTCATTATATTCTTTTTATTATTATTGTAGAATAATTATTATTCTGTAGTTTCATACTACGAAAATAATTTTTACACACTTGAAGAAATTGGTAAAAGTGTCTATTTTAATATATATGAGTGTCCATTCAAATTTTATATAAATCTACTATAGTAAAATTGTCTATAATAATTTATTATGACCACATCTGGATTATTTAATATAAAAATATATAGTGACAAAATTACCTAGATACCACTTTTCTGGATAACTTTAAATTAATTGAAGCTAAGACTTAATATTTTCCTTAGCTTTCGTCTACCAATTTTTACTGAAAAAATTGAGATTACAGTCTACAGTGTATTTGAGTGATACATCATTCGCTATTAATTTGTATAACTCCATTATCGCAGTAAAAAATTGTAAAACTGATGAAATTCGTACTTTTCTGACGAAATGATCAATTGTGAAACTTATTCTTCAGTGATGCATCGTTTAAATACACCTCGAACTAGAACCTGAATATTTGCTGGAATTAAAATGAACACATAAAAGCAAAAGGAAAAGAAATGTTTACGAATTTGATAATTTCCGTTAATTTCTTTGTTGATCCCGAGAGCTGTTCTGCGAAGATTGAATGCACCACTTCAGAAGAGTGCAGCGTGCCATAGTAAACGGTCAAGTATGCACAACGGAATCAAATGATGCCCACTATTTTTCACAACTCCATTCGAAAAGCAGCGCGCAGCTTTATCTCCGTGGAGCGCAGAGGCGGGGTGGTTATTCATGAATGAATCCTCGTAGAAATCAGTACAAACATCAGCGCAAACTTTTGCCTACCCATTGTCGAAACCTGGCCGGGGACCACCAGGATCGCTTCCACCGGTCCGAGGCCTTTGTTGTCACCCACTTGTCACGATCTCACGGTGTCTTCCTCCCTTTCCCGTTTGCTGCGAGGCTTCTCTGCCCCGCCAAGAAATGGCTAATGCGTCGGGGATGGTGTCGCTTATCGTGCACGCCCATCTATAAGCTCGACTAACAGCTTGGGTGGCGCTTCGTTTAGTGAAGATATCAACGGCGGATCTAGGAACCGAGCGCGGCCCGAGTGTTTTGTCTCCTGTCACGAGGCCCTCCACTTACGAGCCTGTTATTTATATGCAAGCTCATGGTGCATCGCGTCGGGACAACACCAAGGAAAATTCAATCTGAGACTTCGGAAAAATTCGCCTACATTCAAACGATCTCGTTACGAAAATCGATCCGGGTGCAGAGTTTGGGAAATTGCGAATTCAGCGGCAAACCATGGGGTTAGTCTACAGGGTTGTTCGGCTCAACAAAAGCTTCTTTTTGAGTGATTACAGTGATTTCTCTATATACAGGGTCTTCACGCTATTACTAGCCAGCGATTTTCTTGTAAACATTAGAAAACATGAAAGAGGGAAAAGTAGTACTGTTTTTTATACCGAACACAATGGCGTATGTAATTTTTTTTTTGTGTTTATATTTTCATTTGGTTGCACTCTGTTCGGTTATTCTTCTATCTAATTTCACACACTTCGTTGAGAACGAAATGGGAAAGTATGGGAAATTCTTTTTGAGTGATGGCGGTGTAATTTCGAAAATAATCCTAAAGAATTGATCCTCGTGAATTATGATGTTCATAAAACGTATAAAATATAATGGGAAAAGACAATTTTTTCCTTAGTAGAGAATCGACTCAAGGGGATGAATCAATATTCAGTCATTTCTTCATTTCTCTTGATATTCTAATAATCTGAAATATATGCATAAAATTGCCAAGACAATTAGAGTGTTTACTCTGTATACGTCCCAAATGCCTAACCGATAGAAGTCCCAGAACTGGGTCCCAGATATATGTGCCTGGCTAGGCCCGTGTTTTGGACAAATATCAAGTAAACAGTGTATTAGTAAATTAGTAAAAAATTGTTTGTTGTAAACGATTGTAGCACGCAGGATGCAATAGGAATTTGTTTCAGACTGTATGCGTTCAAACTCTTTGAATCTCTTCGCTGTTTCAAATTGCAGGCAGCAATTTTTGCAGTGCAATTGTTAGTATTAAAATCGTATCGGAAGTCCTTTGCAACCATCTCGCGTGCAATATCGCTAGAACCCGACAAGAGCTTCAACCTTCCAGCGTTAATAATAATCACACTGAACCGTAAATACTATTAATACGACAACGTATTCATAGAAGAAAAATGCGGTCCGCTATTTCTGCAACGTACTTCTTGAATAATCCGCTTGACTGCGTTGATCCCTTCGCTCGATCCCTCCGGCGGATCTACATCACGTGAAAATCCCTTCTTTGTGATTGCGCAATTGCGTAATGATGAAAGGGTTTAAATAATCCGTGCACCGAGCTACGAGAGGACAGGACGAAACCCCTGCGAAAGAAGAAGGCGGTTCTCGTTCCTCGTCTTCAGGTTTTCGTTCTTCTCCGAGCACCTGCCATGACTCACCGTGTCCGCTCCCCCGCAGAATTTCGCCGGACTACAAAGACTTAAATACCGGGCCGTTTGCCGAATCCATACAGCTCCGGAGAGCTCTATTGCGCCGGATTCACCGTACAAGTTCACACAAATCAAAAAAAAAAAAAAGAAAAAGAAAGAAAAAAAGACAACTCGGACAGGCCACACAAAGGAGAGATAGCGTTCGTTCAATTTATAGCTCGCGCGAGTTGCAAATCTTCGGGGAGATTTCTCATGGGGTCGTCTACCCTCGTGCACCGAGCCTGTCCGCTATCTTTTATTCATGTCAAAACATTGTACAAATTCACGTTCTGCTTTAAATAATTTTCTAAGTTATCCTCTTGGTAGAAATTGCTTGCGACAGTTGCTAGTATCGTCGTATTGTAACTCTTCTGTTAGAATTATCGAGTGTCGCAGGTCAATTTTATTGTATCAATATCGATAAGAATTTCATGAAAATAAGAAATCATTTTTCAGAACGCTCTGAACGAATCCAATCTCCTGCTTGATTAACATCGAGTAGGTCAAAATACCTCACTTTAGATATTTTATTTCACTAGCACTGAAATGATGAGAATACTCTTGCGGGAAATTATTAAATAAATTCATTGCAATAAAATTTGTATCGAATACCATCAGAGCAATTTTTGTAAGAAATTGGAAATAAGTTGGTATTTTTAATGCTTACAATTTGGTATTAGAATCTGAACCTTCAGATAGATCACATTGATTAAAACAATTCTAGTAGTAATTTAAAAAAAAAAAATTACGTTTCTTGCGGTCTGCTCAGTTTTATGGGCTGAAAGTCATAAAGAGACTCGAGTGCGTGGTGCTCAATACATGCAGAAAAATATGAAAAATACTATTTTGGAACAGAAAAATCAATTTTCAAGGAGTGTGAACGTGGACGATCTCGTTATAACAATTTAATACTAAATGTGTGACACATCTATTAGGTTGTTGTAATTGAAATGACCGTTTTTCACATTTGAAACTTCCCGTCTTTGTAGTTTAGTTTTTCCACGACAGATAGCGCTGAAGTTGTACAACATGAAAAGTGCATATCTCCTGCATGAATTTGCGTGTATAAGTTTATTGATATTGTACAGTGTATGTGATTCAAAATCGATTTTGGAAAAAAAGGAAATTCGTATAATTTGTTTGTACAACTTCAAACTTGGACATACTGCATCTGAAGCAGCGAAAAACATAAATGCTGCTGATGGTGAAGGTATAGCAAGTGATCGGACCACAAGGCGTTGTTTTGAAAATTTCCGGTGATTTCGATCCGGGTGTTTACTCATTTTTAAAAGAAGGTGAAACCATAAATGCTGATAATTAGTGTCAGGAAATTGATATAATGTAAGATATGTAATTATGTAAGTATAAACAATATGTAAGTATAAACAATAGACGTGGTATATTATTGATTCACGGTAATGCTCGGCCACATATTGCGAAACAAACTGTAAAAAAATTAGCAGAGTTAAAGTGTGAATTTCTCCCTCACCCTCCTTATTCGCCTGACCTAACGATTACCATTTTGTCAAGCACCTAGATGGATTTTATTAGACTGTTTAAGATTTTTATAGATTCGAGATTTTATTAGATGCGTTTATTAGACTTCTACCAGGCAGGCACTTGTGTCACGATGGAAGAAGTGCATCGATGTCGATGAAAATTATTTCAAAATTATTAACGATTCAAAAATGACCATTTCATTTGCAAGAATTTAATATCTACGAAGATTAGCAGATTCGATTTCGTTATTCGAATAAAATGTCGAAGTCGTACCGATTTTGGTCGCAGTTTATAGAAAAATCTGTGCGTCGCGCAGCGACAGTAATCGTGTCAAGATCGTAATCAAGTTGACAAACAGCGGGATCAATGAATAATGATCGAATTCGGTCGGTGGATGTCCGTCGACAGGCAGGGGCAACGCAATCATGCGAGAAGCTCTCGAACAATGAACCGTCGAGGACGCGGCGAGAGGCGAGTGCCGGTAGCCGCAAGAAAAGGAAGAGCCTGTACACGGTTTCAGGAGCAAAAGCGGGAGACTGGGTACAGCTGCAGTTGTCTGACGCGGTGCTCGTGCCACGGCGATGCGCAATCGTATGCACACACGCCCCGGCGTGATTGTTCCGAGAACGGCGAGGGGCCCCGTTCGAATGGCGAAGGGGAGAAAAGGCCGACGCCAAGGTGGAAGAACTCGGACGAACGCAGCACCGCACCGGGGATCCAGTGAGCAAACCGATCGGAATGTCCTGCGTGGTCTCGTTGAGAAAGCTCTCCCGAGGCTGCTTGCTTTTTCTCCGATCGGGTCCGGCCGCGATCCGCGAAACAATGGGAACGCAAGCGTTTCTTGATCTCCTGCAGATAGATATTTAACGCGCGCGACCTTTTGCCTGCTGCGATCCACGGAATCGATCGTTTCTGGGGGCCATTCTGGTTTCGAACTTTCAAAAGATCAAGTTTTCTGCTTTACGATATCGCCAGCATAGATCTGTGAAGTTACCATTTTGCATCACTTCTTCAGATTTTTAACGATTTTTATCGTACTCTTTACTCACAGTTTGCTATATTTTTGTAATCTCAATAATCATGAATTGAAAAATTTGGAACCTGTCATTTCGGATTTAAGAATGTTTGTATGCAGGAGAGAGGAGTTTCAACCAGGACATAGTAGGTCGAACCTAATTTAGAAATCATAATTAATATCACTAATAACCTTGTTAATATTTCTTCTGTATAGCACCCATAGCATGTTGCATAGCATAGTCAGAGCCAATTAATACCGTTAATGCAAGCATTTTTCTTTCTGAATATATTATATATAAGTGGATCAGCCTAGATACTAAGCTACTCTCTGCTAATGCTACGAATAGTCATATATAAAAGACTTTACTAATAAACATCGTCCAGTGGAACAGATATCGATTATGTATTGACTTTTTGTAGGAAGATTTCAAACTTTAATCGACGTCCTGAGAAGTAAAAAAGTTGTCACGAAATAAAATAGTATGAATTTTCAGTGGACGGATTTTCCAAGAAATCAATCATTTAAATAATTCCGAAACTGATAGGCTGAAAGATAGAAAGATTATTTAAATATCCTTGAAGCTCGGTTGCGATAGAAAGGTTGAAACAATATTATCCAAGGGATCATTTAAACAATTCCCAAACTAACAAATTGGTAGAGAGAAAGATCGATTGAATGATCGCTCGGAGCAACACAATTGGAACAGCAAGATAGAAACAAAAACTTGACGCGGAGAAAATTAGCCTGGAAAAATCGCCTACCATGAGCTAGAACGGACAGCCGATCGCTTCCTGAAGAAGAAACAGCAGCGCAGCTGCAGCGTCCAGGCTCCCGATCGGTAAAGGGAAGAGTGAGAAGGACATCGTTTTAGGAAGAGAAGGAAAGACCGGATCCGTGAGCAAGAGCAATTGCAACTGTGTCGTGTCGTGCGCTCGATTGAACCAATGCGCGGCGTCGTTCACCTATAGCAAAGTCAGCGCCGTAGCCTTGGAGATGTACTCGAACGACGGCAGAGGGAATGAAGAGGATGAGGAGGAGGAGGAGGAGGAGGAGGAGGAGGAGGGCGAAGTTTACGAGGAACGTGCAGAGAATGCCGTGCAACGAGGATTCTATAACCTTTGGCACGCCGCGACTCGGTGCGCCTTGCCGCTCGATTACGATCGATCGAGTTTCATCCCGGTATCGTTCGGGCAGTGGAAGATACTGTTGCAAGGTCGATCATCTTCCTCCACGTCGAAGAGACGCTTTGTGTTCTTCCGATGAACCATTGGGTCACGGCTGAAATTTATTCTGTCGATCGCTGATACAGCGACGATGCCTGTCGTCCGGCAGACGAGCGACTCTGAAAATCAGGGACGCTAACTGTTATAACCGAAAAGAAAAAAGTCATGGAGTAACAAGTATTTCATCGACCAAAATCGTATTGGTTACTAATCAGGATTATAAGTAACTCTTGTTGGTAAATGTTACCGTTGAGAGAAATTCATTTCGATCGTTTATAACAGTTATCGATAAGAGAAAGTTATTTCGATCGCTCATAACAGTTATTAATGAAGGAAATTTGTACTATTTGAAGAAAAATCGTACGGGAATTATTGAAGTGTCATTTTAAAGGGGAAGCGTCAATCTTTATATCTACAATGGTCGCAGGCGTGAGAATAATTTTCTTAACCTGATAGACAGGTTCGAATGTACAAAATTTGATACGAAAAATTCCCATCTTTCCCCTTTCTCCTCCCTGCTGCATGATGCACAAATATTGTAGAAAATAGTACGACTTTCAAATGGTAGACAATCAATAATTTAATAAATTTTTTGTTCGTAAAATTAATTGCTACAATCAACATTTAATGTGCCAAACATGAGTTTTTCCAAATTTTCACCTGACAAATTACACCGAAAATCATCTAACGCTAATTTTAGAGCAGAAAAGATTCGCTCAACGCTAGCTTGAGTTGCGGACTATATTTTTGAATTTCCCAGTTGAAAAAATATGGAAAAATTTGGAAGTATTGTATCTTGAAAAGCAGAATCATTTTACTTTCGTATGTTTGCATCGATTCACTAAGATTTTTATGTACAGGGTGTATAAAAATTATATGTCACGACCACTATAGCGTGATTCTAACCCTCTGGATCGGTCCCTTGAAAATCAAGGTGAAAGTGTCGAAAAATTTTAGTGACTATTACTATACGATGCAATAAAAAAAAAAAGGATTTTCGAAACTTTAACCTTGACTTTCAAGGTCGAGGTCAATTTTGCGATGCATTTTCTTAACAGATCTCCACCGATCCAGAGGTGTAGAATCACACTATAATGGTCGTGACATATAATTTTTATACACCCTGTACACTCTTCAGAAATGAGAGATCCTAGTGTAACTATTCACTTTTGCTCGGCACTTAAAGTCAACAAATTCATTCGTCACGTCACACGTCATATCTTAAAGAAATTCAACAACAGGAGGAGATCGATTATTGTACAGTGTGTTAATAAAAATAGTAAATGGGTGAATTTTCTGAGGAATGTATCATGGCTAAAAGAACTAGAATATTATAATAATGAAGGAAAATCACACAATATTTTGCATGATGCAAAGGATTAAGTTACAACACATTTTTGACAAAACAGTGACAACACCTAATGAATATAGAAATACTATCGTATTATTGTTAGCTTGATAGAATTATTAATAAAAGAAGCAAATGCACATATTGTATCTTACAATTAATAATTTTTATTTTGCATAAAAACCCGCAGTCCATGCACAAAAAAGAAAATTGTGAGAGTTCAACCCTTCAGATACGACGTCCATGAACCATACTGGCCCTAAAGCACGTTGCAAAATGGAGCACGTGGTCGGATTGTTCAATACACTTCCATCCGTTATTGTTTTATTGTTCGAAAATTGTCTATGGAAACTATGAAAAACCTCTTTTATTGTGATACCTGCGGTAACATCATACGTGGTCGATCGCGCTGGAAGAAATCGTTGATCGCTGAAGGGTTAATTAACAAAAAGCGTATCAGTCCGTGGGGAATCAAAGCGGACACACTATCCGGGCGATCATTCGAAAAGGAGTAAAACGCGTTGCGTCCGAGGAGTGCTTAAAAGCAGGTATACGGTTCATGACCCCGAGACTGGCCTCTTCAGGTTCGCCATCGAATTAACCTCCATTAGGTAATCTCATAGAGGGTCCGGGTAGGAGGTTCATTAAGACGGGTGGAGGCTAACGAAGGTAAAAGACGCTCATGGCACCTTTTCGTGAGTGCTTGAAAAAGAAGAAATGAAAAGGGCAGCGCGAAGAGAGCGCGGCGCGGCGCGGCGCGGCGTGTCCTTGAGAAAGCGAGAGAAATAGAGCGAAAACGAGCGGGAGAGCTTGAGGCTACGAGAGAGCCGAGAGAACAATAAGCGTACAGGCTCTCTCGGTCTGCCCTCCCTCTCTCGTGACGGACTTCGAAGCTGGAACAGGTCGAGACTCGGGTTGATGTATACCGCTCTGGACCGAGCCTTTGCAACGAGATGAAGTCTGATTGCACTCACCCGCGCACTCTGCATGCCCATTACAACTACTGTTAAGCGGCAGCTGGTTCGATGCATGTTTTTAACCCGGGCCCTTGGCTCGGCCCCGCAGAATGATGAACAGATAGCCAAGATATTTAAGAAGATTTACGAGCTCCCGGGTAAGACCCCCGGAGGCATCTAGCGTCATCTTCTTGCGCGAGTGGACAACGGTCATGAGACAAATGTCGCTCGGTTTCGTTCGCTTCGATTGCTTCGGTGTCCCCGGCTCTCGCTCTCATTCGGCCAGGGCCAATTTCGTTCTTTGCGAAGTCACGACCGCACGGAGAAATTCGGCGCTGAACAGCCGGTTTTTCTTTACGGGAGAGAACGATGCCCTCCGATTATGGATGATGATAAATTGGACAAATGACTTGGCAGGGTACATCGAGACGCATGGCGAATCCGCGCTACAGCTTTTTCACATGATTGAGCGATCTTCCCTCTAACTCGTGCAGCGTGATTCGGTTCGGTCCTGGTTGTCTTGGTGGTTTGTACGTTTGCGTGACTGGCCTTTGGATCACTGAAATAGTTACCAAGAAGTCTTCAGCTAGAAATGATTGCTACACCTTCAATTTTCTTTCCAGGACATGCACCTCAGTCTGAGTAATATCAATTAGAAACTCCACATTTGGTCTATACAGTGATTTCTCTATATATGTCGCCAAGGCCTGGATGATAAATGTCCCAGAAGTATCCCCACAGTCGCAGGGTATACCCCATGAGGAGCCACGAACCGAGGCCTCTAGAACTTCGCTGTCCTTTGGTGTGGATCAGAGAATATATGTCCCAAGACCCGTGGACATATATCGAGTAAACACTGTAACGATGGATACACGGTGTTGAGGGTAGCACAAAACAGCAAGGACTGCTATTGTGAAACAGATCGAGCCCCGGGTGTACCCGTGGCGCGTAATATAAGCCACGCAAGGACTTCTTCGTCTCGCGAAGGTGCTCTTCTCATTATCTCAGCGAGGGGGATCGTCCGAGTGAGGCCTTAAATCAACGTCTCTGTGACAATTAACTTGCTCGTGTGAGTGAATAGAGGTGGCGTACACCTAGCGTCGGGATGAGCGACCGAAGTGAATCACGTGTACGCCACCTGCCGGAGCGTGACCCCTTAATGCGCATACCCGAGTGTCTTCTAACATTGGCGTAGACACGAATTAATCCACGCTTTAATTAACCAATTGGTGAACCGAGTGGTGAATCTATCGGTGCTGATACTGGAAGAATTTATATCTTCAATTTTTCAGGTTCTGTTCCTACATTTCTAATCATTTACCACGAAGAACCTTACGAGGACCTATAAAGGGTCTGTCTAGCATGAACACCTAACCCGGACCATGAACATTCGTGTTCAATCTATCGGCTCCTATTGGTGCGAGAGGATTATACAACTTCAATTCTTCAAATTTGCTTCTATGAAGACCCCAAGACCTATGAAGACTCTAACCGGAAGTATAAAGAACCTATGAAGGTCCTAACAGGACACACCAGGTGCTAGTATGTTCTGCAACAAGGTATATCAAAGTAGAAAAACTACTGATCAGCAACTTCCTTATATCAGGTGAAGATAAAGAATAGTAATAATATAGAAATCGAAGATATTAAAACTGGAAATAGAACAGTAGGGTTCAGCTAGAAGATGTACATGGAATGAAAACGTTTTCTCTCTGAAAATGACCGTCCCGTTACGTTCGAACTAGACCAGACCACGAAGAGAACAGCTGGGCTAGAAGCCTGGGAAACCGGCCAGGTAATCAACAAACTACCACAAGCTCCCTTCGACGCATCGTTCAGCTCTATCTCGAACGCGAGCGAGGTCAGAGGTCGTCGCTATAAACCCACCGATGTTATTGCCAGCGTGCAGATCTTCGTTGCAAGCCGCATGGTCACGCGCAAGCGCGCGCACGTTCGCGTGAAACGCATAGAATTATAACTTACGGTACATTGGTTCACAAAGCGGTTTGAAATTATTCCTCTTGCTTGTATCCTGACCGAGTGACGTTAACGCCAACAACTAACCTCGGCCATTTTGTGCTGCTCCAAAACCCGGAGCTCTGTGTTTTATGCCCTGACGGTGTTGCGTTTCCAGCTGAAACTGAAACTTACGGGGATGAGTTACTGGCCTGGAGGGGGG
>CM052112.1:1254161-1275819 GCA_028454245.1 Halictus quadricinctus
TGTGGATCGCTGGTATGCAACGGACGAGAATCCCGTGGATTAAACGAGGTCGCAACGAGCGAGGTTTTACCGTAGTTTGCCGATCTACTTTCCATTATATCCTCGGAACATCCGGCATTGTGGAGTCGTAGCCGAGAGTGGCATAGTTTGCAAAGCGTGTGCCGGCTTCCGTGACCGGAACCGCGTCCGAATTTCGCCGGTTGGCCGGTCTCTAATCCGTATCAGGCCTTTTCCCGGACTTCCAGGGGATACTGCTGGCTGTTCGCCGGGGATGATCCTAAATAAACACGCGCACGGCCACACGACCGGCACCCCCTCTACGCGACGAGAATCCCCTTCCACCGCGTAAAACCCCCTAAAAGCAAACAGGCCAAACTACTACAATGGGAGCCATTGTCGCGGAAGGGCGGCAGGTTCAGAAAATGAGAAATTCGATGGACCAAGGTGGAAAAGCTGCTACCTACAGCCGCCCTCGCTTTCTCGGATCCCCTTCACACACCTCTTGCCCCCTTTCCTACAACCCCTCCTGCAACCGATGAATATGCCCTTTCAGAGTACACGGTGTTATGTCACGACCTGTCTACTTTGGACTCCCGTGGGAGCACGCGGATGATGAAACGGGGCCAGAATACGGGAACGACGCGCAGCCTGCTGGGGATGATGGATGAGAATCTAGGACAAATCGATCGCCAGCGCATCTACAGGGTGATTCGGAAAGGGATTGAACGGTTCCGGACACGTACGAAGACATGGTGTCGCAGAACTTGCTTTTATGGGAGGGCTGTTTGTCTTGCGTGGGCGTTGGTGCGGCTTGGAGAGAGGAACAGTGTGTATTGTGGATTTTGTATGTTTCAGAATGGAATGGATCACGATATAGACTAGCACAGGTTAACAATCATTGTTTCTTATGCCTCAGTAAATGGGAACTCTGATGAGGATCTTCGATACATTGATTTTTCCGTATATGTCGCCAACTCCTCGACTGCAAACGTCGCGGAATTATCCCCACTAACGCAGCGTATACCCCGTGTTGTTGACATCTATCGAGAATTTGTCCTAATAAAAAAGGGAAAGAGAAAATACTGTATACCATTAGTTTGTTAGTGTACTTTGATTTTGTTTCTTCCAAAAGTTGTGATAATTCTCTTACGAGGTTTCCTCAATAAAATCAAAATTTGTCCTACTTAGAAAAGACTTACTTAGTTACTTAGTGTTACTTCGGACACATTTTTGCATAGAGACCTACTTACAACGAAAGAAACGTGAAAGTTCCATGGACGCCTACTAATGCGAAGATCCTTTTATGTTTCATAAACGTGTAAACACCGTAAACGCATAAAATTCCGCAATCCATTCGCGACACACAAAATCAATTAACTCATTCCGAAACGGCACACATGATACGCACGGTCAATGTTGCATCGACAAGCTAATTTGCGCACGCAGTGGCAAGCCAAGTATACAACCCGACGACAAACACGATCTCTAGTGAACCGTGCCGCTGTCGCTACATTGTAGCAACCGTTGATAGATCGTGATAGAAACGATCTTGAGAGCGAGTCGCTGCTGCCAATTCCTCTGACGTTGATCCGAGATCAACGGAGCCGATAGACGCGTGCCAAGAAGACGGTTCCCTTTTAAGACACTGTTTTTCCCCAGCCCCTATTACTCGGAATTATGCTGCTTACCTTCGCCGGAGATGGTTTCATCGCCTAACGAGGGAAAAACTCTAATCAGCCGCGTGCACGCCAGAAATTACCATACGCGCAAAAACCGTAGATTTCAACGGACGGGTACGAGGGTACCATTACGCAACATATATTTTCATCGTTACGGATCATTTCTCGGTTAAATGGCCGTCTACACCTGACCAGACGAGACGGCTGAAAATAATAATAACCGCGAACATGCCCGTAGATCGTCCCATATACCCGCCGCAAAACAGCCAACGGATACGTAACGAGACGCCATTACACGCATACCGTCCCTCGGTTGTAATTCATTCACTGCAATTTACGATTTATACCGGTCGCGCTATCATTACGCCAACCGTAGCGCATATTATTATACCGATTTGTCGTTCACATACACAGATGTGTACAATTTGCCAATCGAAGTTTTCCAAATGTTCACATAAAATCGCAAGTTTATTCCCGTTGAATGTTATTTGGGCCTATTTGCCTCCATGTGGGGGCAGGTTTCATGTTCAGAATGTAGATGGTGAAACATTTTAACATGTTTGCAGTCGCGAGTCCATTAATAAACTTTTAAACATCGTCGCGTACCCAGGGTCCTCGACAGAGTGAGCCAATATACGTTAGAATGTGTGAAATGCAAGAAAGTTAAATGGGAAAGTAGATTAGATTGCTTCGCACAAATTGCTTTGGCTTCTCAGATTTTCTAAGATACTTTTAACAGACCTTAATATTAGGGGTACACATAATTATTTGTAAAGAATTTCAAGCCCGAAAATATTCGATAGAGTTGAGCGACTCTGTAAAGTGACCTGTCCAGAAAATGAAAATTTGACGCGCAACAAAACTTGCTACAATGCGATGCAATCAATTATATGTTCATCGATACCTCTACTATTAGGGGCACTCGTAATTATTTGCAAAGAATTTGTTTTGCCTTTAGTTCTGTACCGATCGTTGAACAGGAAACACGTATTCTTTGACAGTTTTCGGTAAAGCAGCCTGTGTAATAAAATGGCGGCGTCCCTTCCGAGGATCGTATTCGTCGTTGCATACTTTTTCATTTTCATGCGGGATTTAATGCAACGATGACAACAAACAAAACGGTGTCAACGTTGGTTCAGAAGGTTTGATAAATGATCAGTCTATTGATAAATAAAAATTGCTAGAGATTAACCAACTGCATTTGTAATCGTTTTCGCATATAAAATTCACATATAATATTACGATATAATAAAGTTTTAATTACACGTTAAAGTACATTGATATGTTTGTAAGATGTGCTTCTTTAAGACAGTAACATTAGAAGTAGGACATTTTCTGTAACTAAATCGAAAAAAAGTAAAACAAAAGGTCATAAAAGCAATGAATAAGAGCAAAAAGAAGTCTGAATAAGTCTTGCAAAGAATAATTTGGTAACGTATTATAAAAATGTTTGTACCGCGGAAATGTGTAAAAGTTAAATGAGCGATCAAAGACGTCAGAGGGCGCTATCCGCCCTGACCGTGTAAAACAGAATGTCGGGTTGAAAAATAATTCAGTAAAACACGTCGAGAGGCAGAAAAAATATGTTGTTCGTCCAGAGGAGTATTCATTCGAGGCAAATTGAGACAGAACGTGCCTTGCAACGGGGTCAGTTCTCTGTGTCCCGGCAAAAGTTTGCCATGAGAAAGTACACGGGGGCTACGGAAGCTCGTCGGCTCCGACCGGTGGGATCTTATGTTTGGATAGTCTTTAACTGACTATTACACCTGAATGGAGCGTCTTAGGATGGAAAAGGGCAGCCGGGGCCCTTGATCCGACCGGCCCACTTCCTGTGGAACCCGAATGGGTAGAGCCCACGGAGGAGACCAACGGTCAATGGTAATAATGACGAATGTCCCCCACCGAACGAAACGAAACCCACGATTCGACGTTTGCGACTGGTCTTGGTATTTGCGAGTGTGTCCTTTTTTTTTGCGCGCGAATGCTCGAGGGTCTCTTGAAGAATCATGAGGTCCTGCGATCGTGTTACTGATTGCTGACCCGTAGACCATCGGTTTTTGTGTGTGATGCGATGTGTGATCACGAAAACAGGATGAATTTAATACTTTCAGGTTAGGTTTACGTTGGAAGTAGCAGGGTGGTCGAAATGATCGTTTTGAAAGTGCTTCTGTGAGAATTTATTTAGTAAGTGGTATCAGTTATACATTTAACAACATAACAGTCTATTGAAGTCTCAATAAATACATTTTTGTAACTCGTTACAAAAATGTTACTGCATCAATTATAAGAAACAGAAGCCAAAGAATTCTAATAAGTTGGAAATAATGTATCGAAAGTCTTAATAGACTTTAAATACTGTTTTGTACTCCACCTGCTCATTTTTTCCATAAATGCATAAAATCCATAGCTACTCATACGTACAATAAGATCAGGTACGGTCACATTGATCAATTAGTATTAAACATCTTGACGAGAAAAAACTATTTCGTTTGAAAATTAACACACTACAGATTTAAGAAGTTGTTATATTAATCTTAAAAATTTGTTGAATTACCACTAAAATAGCAATTGCTTTTGAACAATTTATTGGGGGATCCTGAGCTGTTGATCTTTGGTTTTAGAAGGTGTAGAAAATTGCAGCTATGCAATTGCAGTTCTTGGACCTACCTGAGTATTCGATATGTTTTCAGTTATTGTTTCAAAATCGAACGAGGGCGTTCGAATGATTTGTTTAAAGCTGATTTATTAGATCCACTTAACTTCCTCGATTTGGCAATATGGACGCAGACGGGAGACCACCCGCCACCGTGCCGCCTAAATGGAGGAATCATCTCGAGTGTATTTATCCACGTGATCTTCGAACAACAAACGTAGAAATCCTTAAATCCTAAATCAACCTGCCGCGAAGCCGAAACCGAAGGCAAACTGCAAACAAACGGCGGTAGTGGCAACGTGAGGGGGTAGCCCGCGGTCCAATCTGGCGAAAGTCAAATATTAGGTGTCCAAATAGAACGTGCTTCTGCGGGCCATTTGAGTCATCGCGATTTAATGGAGGCACGGTTCGCGACTAATCCTATTTTATCATCGTTTTAACCTGGAAAAAATTCCTGGCGTTTTCGAACCAACGAAAATCAACGAATTCCACGAAATCCTTCGCCACTCTCGCCACTGGCGCTGCTGGAAACGAAGAAAAAATACCGTGGAAACTGCTAAAACGAAAAATTTTATTCCCAAATCTAAAAATTTCTTCCACATTCGTAAATTGCACTTTTATACTATACAGTAATTCCAATGAACTGCATCAAGATGTTAAAAATAAAGTTGGTTCGATAAGAGAATGAAGAGTGTTTTATAATTAATATTATAATGAGTTTGTAGATTTTTATGAATTAATCTACTGAATTCTAAAATGAATCAATTTCTATTCGATTCATCTATGATAATAATTAGAACGAAAATCTCACTAAAATGTACTCAATTTTGTACTATATAGTGTTTCATACTTTTCAGATTCAGAATTATTCAGTTCTTTTTCGATTGGATAGCATATGCTTGTTAATAAAGTAATGTTAAAGTGCAAGAACAAAAGTAAAATTATCTGATCGAATGGCATACAATGAAATTTTCGAATAAGAAATAAAGAAATAAATAATTGTTAAGAAATAAGAAGATAGCCTATTTTTAAAATCTGTTTTTGCATTTTACTGATTAGTTCGGATAATCGTGGATGAAACGTCTAAATATTAATCGGAAAAATGTCGCAAATAGGTTGGTAAGAGTTTCATGAAATAACAATTACAAACAAGAAAGTTTTATCACTGGATTAGTATTGCCTTACCTTGATGTGTTGTTTCCTCGCTGTTCTCTTCTACGTTCCACGTTAGGGTCAAGAGATCAAGAAATAGAAGACGTAACATCAAGGGACAATACTCTGTACACGATATAAGCGGGATTTCGGTCCCGAATTGTTTACATACAGTGAATTCTCGATATATGTCGCCGAGGCCCGGGTGATAAATGTCGCTGATTTATCCCTCCTCGGGTATATCGGTGTGAAACCAGGAGACCACTACTAATCAAATAACAAAACTTCTTTATTTCTCATTATTTTTTTTTTCATGGCAATTACATTTCTTTAATGAAAATGATACCAAATATGATACAATTCCGATGATATTTACTTGTGTAATGAACAATGAAAGTTTCGAACGCAAAGAAAGACTGCGGAGGGTCGCGGTCTTCGTCGCTGTGACTTTGACATATAAAATATAGGACGAATATGTTTACAGACCGAGGCCTCGGCGGTTCTTTTCTACGTTCGACGAAGATTAAAGACTCCTGAAGAATAAACGACATCGAGTGTTGCTGAGATTGTATATGGAGAATTCACTGTATATCACTGTAATATGTTGACAGAACGTTTCTAAAAATTGATTTTGCTCCCAGTTCGAACAACTGTACATCTCCGTGGCCAAGCTAGTGATTATTCGAGGTTACACCTGTGTTTACAGAGACCGGGCTATTTCTTGGTCCATCAGGATGTTCCTGGCGGCAGCATCCTAGTAAAACACCGGTGTAACTCGTTCCGTGTTTCCCACCGCGGCGCACTAATTTCGAACTTGTCGTTACAAATGAAAGGGTTCGCCGAGTCTGCAACCTTCCGTGGCACAAATATTTGTTATTTCAGTAGGCGGATGTCCTTAAACGGCCGCGGGGGATGCGGTCCGCTCCGAAGTGCAACGGAGTCCGGTCTCACGGAGCAGCGGCGCGCGGCGCCCGTTTGAAGTACCTCTGTTTGAACAGCGGTCATTGTCTTCTCGTTCGTCTTCTTCTTCTTCTTCCTCCTCCTCCTGCTTCTCCGCCCGTCTTCTTCTTCTTCTTCTTCTCCTTCACCTTTCGTCTTCAGGCTCGCCCCCGTTCGACGTCGCCGCCATCAAGAAGCCAGGTCGTTTCAGATAAGGGAGCCGACTTTAAAAGCTTCCCCCGGGGCCCTCGCGAAAAGCATTTTTTACGACACCTCCTCGATCGACGTGTCTTTGCGCGAGCCTCCGCCGATCCCCGAGGGCCGGGGATTGTTTGAGCAACGATTTCCGGGTTTCGGGGTATTCCGAACGTGTCCTCCGCCCGTTTTGTTCCCTGGCGAGACGTTAGAGTGCCGGTCAAAGTAGTATGCCAGGACGAGCTGCTAGGCTTGAAGGTGATGGGGCGAAGTTTACGTCGTTTGTGCGGGAATAATGGGAAACGAAAGGCTATGGTGCTTTTACTACTACGATATTTTTCCTTTGTTCTGTGTGTGTGTGTTTTGTTTCTTGACAGATACTATTGTCACTAAAACCAAAATTCCAACAATAACTTATACTTCGAACGTCGTCTTCTTTACTTCTTCGTTTCCTGTTACATAGTTTTATTATATCATTTTTATTAATACACGCCTGAAAATATGAATAACGAAACCCAATGAAAATAATAAATTTTGTAAGCGGATATCTATCACCGTGTCCGATTAAATATTGACTCATTTGATTTATATCCATCGGTTCGGATAGTCGAGGCTTTACTGTATCCTGAATTAAACAAGTACACGTGATTCGAATTCTGCCATGTTTGGACTCATTTTAACGTGGAAAGTGTCACCGATATGCTGGTAAAAGTTCCATTAGAAAATAATAACGAAGAAGAAAAAAGTTTGGTCATTGAAAGTGTAAAAGCGAAGGATTACAATGTTTTTGTTTGAAATAGAAGTTATTGTTTCTTTTTCAATCAGCAATTCTCATTTCAGAAGTATTTCAGATCTCGAATTTGTGACTTCGAGAAGCCTGGGATATCAATTTTTGTGTAACCTCCGGCTCGCACATTGCGGTTCTCTATTTTTCTTTGAATCGGCGATGTCGCACCGCTGTGCGGAACTTTCTGCAGCTTCTTCGAACCCGAACAGCGAGCGGGTTTCGGCTGTTGCAACGATCGCGAGCTGTAAAACCAGGCTAAGGGTAACGGTCGCGTAAGTATGGGGAGAGCAAGGTTTTTACGGCGGCGAAGCGTTACGCGGCGCCGCGAGCATGGAAAAGCAAATAACGAGGAACGTTTACGAGCGGCTCCTTGCTTTTCCTGTGTGCATGCTAGCTGCGTTGAGGGACGACGATCTTCACTTTTCTTTCGTGCAGCTAGAACGCGGAAAAGTTGAGTGGAAACTTCTGTCCAGTTTTCCTTCGGGGAGAATATCCCGAAATAGCTTCCCTCGGCTCCGCTTTTTACAAAATTTTTGTTATTCCATCGTCTTTCATTTAAAAAAACAAACTCTTTCACTCGTTGCAAAAGTGAGTTAGTCGAATTACTTGAACGCCATAAAATCATATTTTATAGAATATTTTTACTTCTACGCCACCGATTCTAATAATCTGTTCCAGTAAATATTAAAATAAAATACTAATAATTCTGTGTAAACCGGTGGTTTGATTCAAGTTACTCTTATTTATTAATATAAATTATAGTATGCGTATTTCACACATAATTGTGTATCCTACGTCCATTTTGCTCTTCAGTCGAGTGTTTTTATTAATCAAGCATCCTTAACAAACTAGATCTAAAATCATGCTACGCTGCGCGAACTATCGTGGAATCGAAATTACACGTAACAAACTCTCGCAACGAAGTACACAGGATTTTACCTTGAAGAGTATGTAACGATTCATAAATTCCCGAAGGAAACCGGTATCGTAGAAAAATCCTCAAAATCCACGTGAATCGCGCGACATTAAAATTCATTTGTCATTCCGTTAAAACATGCAAATATTCGCATTTGCATAAATATCCACGGTCGGGTGATCAGCGTGTACGGTAACTGAGGTGCGTCGAGCGTTAAGGTGACAAGCGGCATGTAGTTCAGGTGCGCTTCGAGGTAATTACACCTGGCGGAGACTCGCGGCGAAGAAGACAATGGGCTGCTCATCTGCATACGCCAGAAACGGGTTCAGAGTTTGACTGACGAGCGACGCCCCCTCCTAATCGTTCAATCGCTAAAAAATTCAGGAAAAAGGACGCCGTGAGATAAAGGGCGCGGCGAGTAAGAGAAGGAAAAGAGAGAGGGAGAGAGAGAGAGAGAGAGAGAGAGAGAGATATATATATATAGAGAGAGAGAGAGGCAGAGGAGCTCAACAGAAAAAGAGTCCTGAGAAACAAACTAAGACGAGAACTGTTCGGCACCGGGAACCGCCCTAGCACTCCACCCATCCATCTACAGCTTGCATAAATTTTTGGGCAGCTAGTTTTTTCCCCGAGGGAGATTTATCACGTCCCTACGCCTCTTTCGCGGGCTGCTCCATCAGCTTGCCGACGTGTGGCAGGGAATAATTGGCAGGCTCGGGGAACCGACGCGTTTACTACGGGAACGCACCGTTCGTAGATTGTTCGGGGAACGGTGAAACCGTCGCGAATCGGCAAAGTGGACGACCGAAATCTGCTGGTTCAGCGCCGCTCCCTGATAAACACCATTAAACCGCTTCCAAGCTCTTCTTTGCCACGAACAACAGGACCATCCCGATTTGACGGTTTCAATGTTTTCTGCTAAAAGAACCGATCGAGAACTTTACCTTAAAGTAAACGTCCTAGTATCTGGACGCAGGAAGTCGGTGAAGTGAACGTTATTTACTAGCAGGTTCGAAATAAAACTAAATCACAGAATAAACAAATCACTGAAAATAAAAATTAGGAGTTATATTTTTAATTTATTGTTTAATTTAATCTAGTTTTTTTTCTGATAAATGTCGCGTTCTATGTTTATTTCCTTTTGCTACTATTATTATGGGACAAATTAAATTCATCAACTGCTACTATTATTATGGGACAGAGGTAGTATAATACAGTATTACTCGCTTAAGATGGAACCTTCCTCTTTCGAATGAGCCCTTTACCAGCGACAAAATATTCTTATATAAGGATGAAAACTTGAGCCACGTGCAACTATTTTTTGACGGTAACGTAGTCACTCTACCTTATCGCGAATCTACGAAAAACCGGGCCCTCAAGGGGGCCGGCATGGTTTGAAATCCATGTACGTATGCAAGTGACAAAACCTTTTCAAACTACCGCTTCAATATTGCAATGAGCAGTTTAGAAGTGGTCAATTGTGTTTCCTAAAAGTCCAATCTACGTCTGTATAGAGCCCAAATTGCGAATTTCTACCTCATCGTGGAGTAATTTGTAATATTCGGCAGAAAATTCGAATTCTGAAGCAAGTATGACGTCACAAGATGGCTGCCGCTGAGAGATTCTCTTATTTTCGAGCAATTTAGTGTTCGTATCGAAAAAAAAGGCTCTATACAAACGTAGCAAAGACATGTACAAACACGGTGGTATGCATTTTTAATTGATTACTTACTTATTTAAGACGTAAAATGTCTAGAAAAATGGCACAGCGTAACATAGCGTGACAGTCAAGGCCAAATGCCTGCCGGCCCCCTTAAGGAATACCGGTACTGCAAGGTTTGCAGGAAAATTCATAAAACTCGAGAGTCTTAAAATTGACTCAACATCGAAGGGATTCTTTGAGACGATTTTAGGATTTGTTCCCGTAGCCATGCTTAACTTATAAAAGAAAAAGGATAAAGTTTAATTTCATATAAATCTAAAATTTTAAGGTTATGTACAAAATACTGTACATACACTTACTTCAAGAATACATAGATAGCAGAAGTAATTTGATGGCATCGCATTTGGATATAGGTCCATTTACATTTGCAGAAAAATTCGACATCATATGGGGGAAAAAATGGTTAAATTCCGACCTACAGCTCAAAGAAAATTGATTCTGTAACGATCACTTTTGTTCGATTTTTTCCCTTGGAATTTTTAAGCTTGTGAGATCACATATGGGAGTTAATATGAATGTTAAAAGATGACACTCTGTGATACATCGTTGTAAGTTGCAGAAAAAGCTATATCAAAAGTTTATATTTTCAATAACTTCCCATTATCGTCGGAACTATGTGAGAGCTTATTAAAAAGTTACCACAACACTTTCGGTCACTGATAAATACATGCAATCTCTTCGTATCAGTTCAGAAACGAAGTTACGCACCTCAGAGACAGACTAACAATAAGGTAAACATTTGCGCTATTGGTACATTGAGGAAACAGTTGTCTCAATATGTAAATTTTATAATTTCATAGTAAAAAAATTAATTTTCTTGCACGTTCGAATATTTGGTTTACATATTAAAGTATAATTATTTCGTTAGTTCATTCTCGTAACATAAAATATCAGATATAGTGAAATATTCCATTAATAAATTAGCAAAAGATTTCTTAGTAAAAGCTTAAGAAATTCTTCAAGATTTTAATTTTATTAAATTAGCCAACAGCGGAATGAGGAATTAATTTAGGAATTAATTAAATGAACATCTGCTGCATTAGGGGCAATAAAAAGGTTAACGTGACAGTAAGAAATCCAAAATATGTTTCAAAAAATTCTAAATTGGATTACGTGTTTATAAGAATGGCGCGCCGTCCGAGGGTCAAAAATGGAAATCAGCAGACAACTGTACGACACAGTGCTTATCAGTTCGTGGTGAACTTTAAAATTCTTTGAACACCAAAGCGCGCGTTCTGTCTGCAATTCGCAGCATCGGTGCAAGCGAGTTGATTTCAGCGGACAACCGTAAACGGCCACGTAATTTATCCGGACCATTCTCGCTGTCAAGAAAATTTGTTCCATGGATTGGACTGGACCCTCGCCGCCTCAAGGTAAGGCGTCGTTCGAAGTTCTTGGTCCCGATCGGCGTTTACGCCAAACATGGCATAATCGCGGCCGTTCTCCTGCGAGAAACGCGGTGCCGACAAAATGGCAGAAATGTCACGAGAAGTGGGTCGATTATCCCGCATTCCGTACCGGCCGGCGTCAGAAACGAGCCGCCCGTGTCCCGAGTGACTTAATTAACTGTTTCCGTTTGTCTCTAACGAGAGGAACGATTCCCCGCGGCCCGTGCTCCGGTATCGATTGCGCCTTTTGTCCCGGTCGAACCAGAAACGGCGTTTTCTGCAATTGAAATCGTGACTCGCAGACCGGCTCTTTTAATTGCCCACGGTGAAATTAGTATCTCTGTCCGTCTTCCATCGCCAATCAATTTTATTTAGGTTTATGAATCGCGTTTCTCCTTTCGCAACCGGTCGCGGATCTGCATCTTCCATCGGGGATTGCAAATATTTAAAGCGAACGTGGCTTGTAATCTATTAATTTAAACAGATGAATAATAATATATTCGCTCATCCCATAAGCAATGTCGTTTTTTAATCTATTTTTCAGCGAAGAGGTTAATGTATAATAATTACAAGATCATAATAATAATTTAAAAATAATTTTAATCGTCGAAGTATTGTAAGTATTAACTTACTCATTGAAAAATAGATTTAAGAAATTACATTACTTAATTATTATATTTTGTGTCACGAATGCACAGAATTTATTCGTTATTAAAGATTGGAATATAAACACATAAATGTTTAGACAAAATAAATATACCCAATAGTGATGTACTGCCTTGAAAGAGATGATTCCTGAGGTCATTTGAAGTAAACACAGACCAATCACAGCGCGACGAATGCTGACGTCACGCTCCGCGGGACCTATCGCCGAGCCGGAATCTGTCTGCTGTAGCCGTGCTCTGATTGGCTCTCGTTTTTCGTTAATAACTCGGTAAGGAAGCCGCGGAGAACATTTTCGCAACGAAAAAGTTACTTCAAATGACGCCAGGTATCACCCCTTACAAGGAAGTACATTTTTTAATTAAATTAAATACACAAAATTTTCAGAGACATGGGCCTGATGTTGTTAGTTTGTCGACACTCGTTCTAACGAGTTAATTCTTCAGCAAATAATTATAACAGTCCAAAACTGACTGTAAAATAAAACGAATGTTAAATAGAATTGTTCGATGGCAGTCCTTATGCAAAATAGAAAAAAAGTGAATCGTGAGGAACAAAAGTGAAACACAAATGCATTTCCTCTTTTAATAATTTCGATGAATTGAAGACATAAAAATGTCCTCAAATTCTTTTAATGTATTTACAGTTTTTTGTTTGACCTATTGATTTTGTCATGAATAAAATCCACATTCTAATAATTGTAATTCATATTATATTGCCAAGTGAAGACAATCTTGCATTTCTATTATCATATTGACGATTGAATCGAGAATGTTATCAAGGCATTCGCAGTCTCAGTTGTTAGCTAAAACTTTATGAACTCTGCTCTCTCGGGGAACAGAAATCTTTATACATCGTTAGAGTGTAAAATTAATCTTCTCCCGTTCCTCTTGGCCGCTGCAACTTTTCGAACAATGTTTCACCTGGAATTTTAAAACGAGAACTTTGCTAAAGAGCTTCGAGTTGATTCCGAAAGTTTTTAACTGGAAGTTCCTCCAGTTTATTCGCTGAAGGAATATAAATATCCACGGTACGTACCGTGCAACTAAAATCATTTCTAAACTATGTAACATGAAAAATCAGAATCCAAAATTCCGAACGCATTTCATGCTTTGCATCCTCGTGATAATGGGCTCTAGGATAACATTTCACTAATTTTTTCTTTATACTTTAAATTAACTATACATATTAAGGGGACCCATGAGTAATCAATTATTTTGAAATCTAAAACAAACTTTGTAGTAAATTCAAGTTTTTGTTTTTTAATTTATCATATAATCTCCATCATTATCAAGGACAGTCAGAGGGAGCAATATCCGGTGAGTACGGGGGCTGCGGTGAAACTTATTTTTAAAGTATAATGAATATTAAATTTTCCATTGATACCAGTTAATATATATGTTGTATTTGTTAATATTTATTAAGCTTTAAAAATAAGTATAATTGATATAGCCACGATAGTTGGTACCCCCACAGTAATTGAGTCCCTTACCCTATTTATTGAACAATTGATCAACTGAAATCATTTCTAAACCACATGCTGAATAAAAAGCAAAAACATAAAATTAAACACTGTTTCAAATTTCTGCTTTACATGCGTATTAATTTAACAGATTTAAATAATAATTAAAAAGTTAAATTTCGGGCAGTAGAAATTAGGGTACTAATTGCATTTGGAGCGTCCTAATGGAGAATGATTACGGACCTAGATCTGATATTAATTCGACACATTATACGCTCAAATAATAATTAAAATGTGAAATTTTGGGAATTAGGAATTAGGATTTTAATCGCATTTAGAACGTCATGATGGTGAATAATCGTGGAACCGGCAAAACTTCCACATTTTTGCCGTACCGTTCGCGTTCCAGAGGAATGCTCGGCCAAAAGACAAATAACAGTCTGTGTTAACTTACGGAAGCTTGATCCATTCGCCAAACAACCGAGAATTAGCCAGAACGGAGTCCCGGTTGCTAAAATGCGCTCGAAACAAAGCTAGACATAACGTTCGCTTGTGCAAACACAGTTGAACATACAACGTTCGAATTTTCTGCAGTTTCTTCCTCCAAATGATTCTTTGAAAATTTTCTTAAGCTACTTATTTTACAGATCGAACCGAAGATCAGGGAGCTTGATTACATATCGTACGGTACTGATGTAAACATCATACGCAATAAGGACATTCCGGTGTCACTAGTCGAGCACGTTCGTAGTCAGTTCGACCAAATATTTTCGTGCTAAGAGAATCATTCCGCAAGAACATCGCAATGAACGCACTTAAATTTGCAGAAGAATTCACACAGTTCCTTTGCCGCTGGACGAGGCCTGTTCCGAACGTAATGTATTTGCTGCTTTTTTAATTGTTTAATCGAGATACCTCCAGCTAAAGGATTCTCAATTGCCGTTTCTCATCGTTGCCTGTTTCTACAAAATTTAGTTGTTAAAAAAGGAATAAAATGATACTATATGTTCTGCAGCGTCAGCATTATATATTAGTAACATTATTTTGGTGTGCACAGAATTATTCTCTGACGACAATTCTTCGCGGTAAACAATCTAAAGAAATAATTAAATTTATGTGGTGGCAGTTACATTGATTACAATGTTTACATTGAAATTTAAATAGAAATGTGTAGCTACCTTCCCGCTACAAATTATATCTCAAAAGTAGATATAAAACCGATATATAAATAAATTCGATATATTCTGGTTAAGATTTCCTTATTAATCCACTATTTTAAGCTCAACATATACCAACAAAGCAAATTTTTCTAATTTTATATTCTCCTGGAAACTGACGACTGAATATACATTTAAAGATTTTCGGTCTTTGGTCCTGCAGCTCCGAGACTTGAATTAAAAATAAATAATTAGATGAATTCTTAACCACTGCAGGAGGATGGAACTTCAGCACCCCTCTTAACAAATCTGGAAATTCAAGCCGCTATACAGAATGTGCAGCAAGTGATTCTTGGCGTGAATCCACCGGTGCCAGATTATTCGTCGGTGACAACACCTGCGACAGGGATTGCAGTTTGCACTCCCTCCGCACCAATGATACCGAAATCCAGTCTGGATTCGGCGAATATATCTCTGGGAAGGTAGTTAATGTCACGTAAATTTGTTTAAATTCTCAATTCTCTCTTGCAATTGTGTGTCTTATTCGAGCGTAATGATTTCAGGTATAGATCGTTGGATACTTTAATGACTGACGATAAAGATGCCACGCTTAAAATCGAGAATCTGGGATCGAAGAGCCAGGAAGACATGGATGTTGACGATTCTATTCAAATTGAACCCATAGTCGAAGAGAAGAAGGTATTTATTGATAGCAAAGACAATTTTTGGTATCGTCTACGAAATTTTTCCTTGGCTGGAAAAAATTAGCGTTAAAGAACTGTTAGAGAAGTGATTTTATTTTTTCCTGTAGTGGAGGGTCAACCCATTTGAATTACTAACCTGTACATATGTATAACAATATGTATAACAGATCTGGTACAAATTATTCAAATATGAAGTTGTTTTCACCGTTTGAAATTTTTCTATTTAAAGATAATAAAAAATAGTTGGTAATTATATAATGAATATAAAGCACATGGATGATAATAAATACATTTCTCATTCCGCTTTACTATTCAAATGGGTTAATGTCGTTTTAATTCAATTGATTTGAATAATTATCTTTACTTCCTATGTTAACGATGCGAAATTAATTTGTTCCACGTTCACAGCACATATCACTGTCGAGCCCAGCGATTCATGTGAACAAAATCGCCAGATCCGACACTTTCATTCGCGAGCAAGAAAAGGCCAAAGCCAACGTCGAACAAGCAGAAAGCATCACTATTATCGAGAACGAACCGTCTCTTTGTGAACTGCAAAAGATCATGAAAAAAATTGACGAGCTACGAGAGTGCGCTGCCAATCTTGTATCGAGAATCGATGATGTGAAAAAGGTTGACAAATTTACTTTACTCTTTCATTATTTCATACACGATGACACCACCGTTCCTGAGATGAACAATAAATCCCATCATTCTTGCACCATTCACTCCAGCATATTTAAGTTTCTTTAGATCATCACCCGAATACTTCTTAAATCAGAGGTTCAAGAATCATTTGCATAATTACGTGCGGATTACATACCGTACTTGTACTTCGTATCAATGGATTTCTTGAGTAAACATTCACTGACTTTCTTTTTTTAGACGTAACAAAATATTCTCTCCGACTGTGCTATAATTTGATGTATTTATTCAAAAAATTTATGACAAAAACACAATTTCTAAATAATAATGAACTCGTGAAGATTAAAACAGTTCTAATTGACAGAAGAATATGGAGGAGTGTATTTTAAATTCGTTTGGTTATTCGCCTCTTACTTGATATACTTATTTAAACTATAGCAAATATTCTAACCTGATACATTCATTGAAAAAATGAAACTGTGATTAAGTTACGATTTTTAGATAACGAGAAACGTGTTAAGGTTATAAATTGGAATAACTGTAGTAGACAGGAGAGTATGAAAGAGCATATTTTCATTTTATTTTATTATTCGCCTCTAAATTGACATAGAGAAAATACGAGAGAGAATATTTTAATTTAATTTTATTATTCGCCTCCAACTTGACATAGAGAGAATATGAAGAAGACAATTTTAATTTCATTTTATTATTACTGAATTGCAATTTTTAGGTAATGAGAAACGCGTGAAGGTTATACATTGGAATTACTGTAATAGACAGGAGAGTATGAAAGAGCATATTTTCATTTTATTTTATTATTCGCCTCTAAATTGACATAGAGAAAATACGAGAGAGAATATTTTAATTTAATTTTATTATTCGCCTCCAACTTGACATAGAGAGAATATGAAGAAGACAATTTTAATTTCATTTTATTATTACTGAATTGCAATTTTTAGGTAATGAGAAACGCGTGAAGGTTATAAATTGGAATAACTGTAATAGACAGAAGCCCACTAGCTCGATACTAATCAAGGAAAAATCTCTGAAAATCCGCAGGATGTATGTCCGCAATCAGCGAAGCCTATTCGACGATTGTCTTCTATCGGAGGTTTCCCGGGATTGGGTCGGCCCTCGACGTTGATAAGACCAATTCCATCGTCCAAGATGAGAAGATCCACGTCAGGCATCCCAGGGACACCCACGTCCTCGAAATTGAGCTCGATGCTGAAGCCTGAGAAGATTACGAGCTCCACAAGGCGGACCACGGTGGTCACTTCGACGGAACGATCACCGAACAGCGCGCTCAGGAATCGTTCGCCCACGGTGACACCCATAATCATGAAAAAATCGCCATGCACCACGAAAAATCCCAAATACGCTCACGTGCAGAGTACTATACCGAAACCGACGACATTTAAACGGAAAGCACAATAACTCAAAGTCCACAACCGTACGAGACAACAAAGCTAAGAATTTCCGGTTTATGAAATTCAATTACAAATTTGACATTTAGGTGAGGCGTCCAGTTTTTTTATTCAGACATACAGTGACGAGCATAAGTGTGAACACACTTCGCTAGTTTTACTAATAATTGCAAAGTGAATAGGATAAACAAAACGCAGCAGTTTATTTTCGTTAATATTAATAATATACGGAATATTGATCGAAAATTGGGATTGAAAACAATTTTTACAGTTTTGCACTTGAATTGTGCTCGTCGAAATGAAGCTTTAAATTAATATTTTGTCCATTTCCCTTCACTTTTTTGTACTGCTTCTAGCCTGCGTGGCATACTATCTATTCAATTTTTGTTCTGTCCTTTTCCACAATTCATGAACACCTGAAGGTGGATTGTCATATTTTGCTAGCCTTCTTTTCACAATTGACCACAAATTTTCGATTAGGTTCATATGCTTAGGGTCCCCGTCTTGTTGAAATAATACTTCATCTTCTCTTTGCACATGATACCAGGGACCAGCACCCTTATGAGTAAAACAAGCCCAACAAATAATTGAGCCACCCTCGAACTTCATACTTGGTTTTATGCTACAAGCTTATTTACTATTTTCGGATCAAGTTCAGTGCCAAGACCTTCCACCAGATTCAAATCTATTAATTTTGTGTTTCGTCTGGCCATATAACTCTTTTCCAATCTTCTGTAGTCCACTCTTTGCATGTATGATCAAATTTTGTTCGTAATTTAATATTTTTGTCTGAAAGATTCTCTTTAACCCCTTAACGCACAGTTTTTTTTTTTTGTAAAACCGGCCAAAAAAAAATCAATTTTTGATATACTGCGCTCTTGTTCCACGGAAAAAGGCTATATTTTATTCTTGAATAAATAAGTGTTATAGCTTTAATTCACTTGCATTCACTCCAACGTCTTGAGCCGCGATTTTTGTAAAATATTTTCAGTTCTCGTAACCGTTTCTGATTAAACGTGCAAAACTGTAAACATTGCTTCGAATCCTTATTTGTGTAAAATATTGTATACATTGTTAATATTCTCGAACATAAACTGTTACGTTTTCACTCAACTGAAAAATATGTTGTATTATCACGTTTTACGTAACACTAGCGAAGTGTGTTTACACTTTTTGCTCGTTACTGTATATAGATTAAACACTGTATTACCGGAACAAACTTTGGAACGTGTCAGAAATCGGCTATTCGCAAAGATCTGACCTGACGACAGCCACTTGGTTTCCGTGACGAATTCCGTCTCGCCCAGAGGTGTTACAAATTCCTAAAAGAGTGAACCACTCCCAGGACCCGTTCGCTCGTTAGTAATGGCGGATATTTTTCTCTGGTTCGCCGAAAATCCCCGCCAAATCGAGTTGCACGCTGCGCCCGCGGTAACGGGCATGATGAATCGCTTAGAAGCCGGTGCCAGTGTCCAGTCGATTAAAATCTTAGGACGGCAGGCAGCGCTCGAAATCGCCGCGATAAATCATGGAAAAGAGAAAATCGATCTTCACGCCCATTTCTGCTGGGGAATCGGTTGGCTCGCGGCTCGTTGGCTCCGAGCACGAGAGCCCGCGATCAAACAACGCGGTGCGGGGCTTAACAATTTTCGCCTGCCGACGACGCTCCCATTCGGGGCTTCAGGTGTGCAAGGTGTTCGCAGAGTGCAACGGTGGTGGGGAGAAAACGACGAAAATGCATCAACCAGAGCACGGCCCGCGGCCGATTCACCCACGTCGGACCGGCCGATCGAGTTTCGAAAGTACGTGTACTCGAACGATCGGTGAGTACATCGGTGATGCAACTTCATCGAACGCCGTCAATGATCTGAATTTTAAACCTCGCGACCGGGGACATTAAATTATTCCGTCGGCGCGTATGTAATGTGTCTCATTTAGCTTATTAAGCGAGTGACGGGCCCAGCGAGAAATTTCCACGCTGTGCACTCTTGTTCAATGGCTTGCCGGCATTTTATGTTATCTGCGGAGATCATCAACTCTTTTAATCATTGTACTACTTCTTTTTCATATACGATTTTCAGTTTCTGATTCAGTTGGAAACACGTAACACCAGGCGGATTAAATTGGAATAGAATATAGTTTACATTCCTGTAGATAAAATAAAGTGAAAGAATTATTGGTTGGATTCAAAAGAAATTAAGAAGACAAAAATGAGAAATTAACAATTAGGAATTTGCGAATAAATTTCATTGCAAACAATTTTTACCAGCAGTAATATAGTCGAGTAATTTCTGTAGGCTTGTTACCACTACTCTTGCCACGGACGCGGAGGAGTGTAAACATAACATGGCCCGATTATGTCTCCTGGACGACACACGACGCTGGCAAGACCCGTACTGTTGACATATATCGAGAATTCACTGTACATTATTTCTTTATTTCCTATTTTCACTATTGTTCTTTTCTGTGTTCGGCGTGAATCAAAGAATAGTATCTCCTGGCCGATTTATGGTCCTAGCTAGACCCATGCTTTGGATATATATCGCGTAAGTAGTTGTAACTAGGGATCTCCATGCCAACTGACTATCGTTGCATTAGAATAATTCGATTTTTGCAGGTGAAATATGCGATTTCTGACACGTTCGCTACAAGCGATATTTTGGTAATAGTTGCACCGTGGTTCTTTCTGCAAAATTAAAATTTGTTACACTAATTGCAAATTGGAATTTAATGTGCCAATATTTTCTCTCTGAAGTCGTTCGCTTGCAAGTATAGCCTGTTTCGTATAGCCTGTTTCTGACATATAAATTGTAATTTATAAATGAAATGCGTTTATAAGGTTTACTATTTGTGTCCTAAGTTAATGAATGTGAATGTGTCACTTTGCTGATGTCCTAAGTTAATGAATGTTATTGTGTCACTTTGATGCTTGTCAGCTCAAAAAATAGATAAAACGTATTTTGGAGAATGGATAAAACTTTAGAGCGAAGATGAAAATTATCTATTAAATTCTCTGAATTTTAACTCGTAATACGATATTGAATGTAGTATTTATTTTTCTATCATTTTAAAATGAACTCTAATTGAAACATTGTGAAAGTTATTGCATGTTCTCTGTGAAAATAGTGAAATAAAAATATCATTGAGCAAGTACGTATATAATCGAAAATTGAAGGAAATAGTTCCGTTGCATTCCTAATATAATGATGTAAATAAATCTATTCTGATAGTACTGGCAGAATCTGTTCAAATTTATTATAATGAACGAATTATATTTCATTTTTACGATTCACATAATACAATAATACAATTTGCCTAATGGCACACTTCATTATGGCAAACTGCTTACGTAACGGCAGAAGGGCCATTTGATGTCTTAAATATTATAGTAACAAGAATGTAATATTACCATTACTCGTATGTTAAATATTGTAACATAGACACAACACAAAGTAGAGGAATGAACAACATCATTTAAATAACCTATTCTGTCTATACCTCATATGTGAAATACAAAACGAATTTACAAATTCTTGAATCTTTCTTTTTATTATAATGATAAGGATAAATTTCAAATATCAATTAGTTCTCCAGGGACAACCTCCATTAAACTTACAACATGCGCTATGTTTTAAAATGATTTATTATTTTCTTTTATTTGGAACAGCACAGTGCAATATCGTTTCTCATTATCTGCAACAATCTCGTTCAATTGATTAAAAATTACTCCGTCTTAATTACGAGAAGGGGGGGGGGGAGAGCCAGAGAAAACCAGTTAACCAACGAACCCCCCTTGTACGTCACTAAGTTACGGCGGACAAATTAACTATTAGCATCCCGGCCTCTAATTATAAAAATCGCGTAGGCGTTACTTTGGCGCCGCGCGCCTTCATCAATCATCCGTCAATCTGGGAACCGGCATTTCTTTTAGATTATCCGATCTTTGTCTAGATAGGTAGGTTACTAGGGAGTTGGTAATCTCTGAACTTGCAATTATCCCTTACGATCTGAACGCTTTATCTAGGCTTGGATCGTGTTGAACCGCCATTTGACAGTAGATAGGTAGTTGTAGACAGGAATTATGCGGTTGAGCAGGTTTTTCTACGGTGTAAAACCTGGAAAATTAACTTTTCATTTGATTTCTTACCTGCAAATCTGTGGGCGGAGT
>CM052112.1:1275919-1289554 GCA_028454245.1 Halictus quadricinctus
ATAAATAAAAAATTATTAAATAATTGATTGCTTACCATTTGAAAGTTGTACTATTTAGTAATAACTATTACAAATTTCCTTCATCAATATGTAACTGTTATTGAAATAAACTTCTCCCATGGATAACTGTTATTCGCGATCGAAATGAATTTCTCTCGTTTGATAACTGTTATAAGTGATCGAAATGAATTTCTCTCAACGATAACATTTGCCAAAAAGAGAAAAAATTTACTTGTACCCACATTTGTAACCAATGCGATTTTAGTCAATGAAATACTTGTTATTCCATGAATTTTTCCTTTTGGTTATAACAGTTATGGTCCCTGGTCAATTTCATTCGTATTTAGACTAATAACTCGATGCGTTTACATCAGAAATGCATGGACCAGATTCGAAACAGTAAAATTCATATGAGAAATAAAAATTCAGTCCGTTTGTTATTAACGTCTCCGCAGGCACAAGAAATCTCATTATAGGATATTAAACATTAGATCCGAGACACTTTTATCCGCCGACAAAACCGTCGATTTTCCAAGTGCCCGTGCGCAGCTAACGATCTCTCTCGACCACATTAACCATCTGATTTATAGAACTCATCTTTCGATGCCTGCACGCTGTATAAAAGACTGTTGCTAAACGTCCGAAGCTGAGAGCACAGGAGTCCCGAATCGCGCCGCGACTCTCTCCGAAATTCACCACGCTTTTTCCCTTTCTGCGAGTATGTTTTTGAAAGATGCGATTCGTTTTTGCCGTGCAAATTGCCCGTTCCCGAAACGTCATCGGTAGGCCGACTGCACCAGGAAAAAGGTGAGTGCAGCGCGAATTAGCAAAAAGATAGGAGCGCGAGGCGTCGCAAATTCATTTCCCGAGCGAAATGCCAGGTGGATCCTCGCTGATCACGGTATCGACGGCGAGAAGAACGTGTCATTACGGCGACTGAAAGAACTGTCTCAGTCATTAATATTGATGAACCGTGTTTTCAGCGGTAATGGCCGATGACACGATAACGCGCACGAGGACCGACCGAATAATTTCATTGGCGGCTTTGCGAAATTCTCATGTAAATCGCGCGAAATCCCGCGGTCGTATAATAATTCGCGTCGATTATCACGTTAGAAAGATCGCGTAATAACAGTGTCCACGGTCGCGCTATAGTTTCATGCGAATTCGATCGCCCCGCGGCTGCTGCACCCGCAACGGACTCCATCGAGCACTGCAATCGGTGCATCATCGGCTGATGAAGAGGCGTCGCGGAATCACCCTTCGCAGGGGTTGAGATATCTGATGCACAGGTGAACCTATATGCTTACGGTGAATTGCATGTCATCAAGTAAATGCACAGAGATCCGCGAAATTATTCTTGCAAAAGATATGCCTGAACAACGATGACGGAAAATCGCCATCGTCAGGGAGTTTGAATGGTTGAGGAGACAGCTTTATTTTCGCATGTCAGTGGATACTATCGTTCATTTGTTAATACCAGAGGACGTTTATATTTTATACGATTGTTTTAACTGGACGAAATATTATTAGCTCAACAATTTTAAGAATAAAAACAACGTTCATTTTCTTTCTACGAGTTATTTTAGAATAATCGACATAGGGTAAAAATTGATTTTGATCAAGAAACAGTTTCTTATAGTCAGAGTAAAATAAACACTCTGTTGGGTTTTGTTAATATTCGCGTATCTTCCAATTTTACACATTTACAAATACCACAACTTGTATAAAGATCCATAGTTTAGCCAGAAATATTGCTATGACCAACGGGGGATCTTTATGCAGAATAAAATTTGTGTCTATATGAATTGCAAGAAGCTGGAGTGAAATAAATATTGTTAAATTCTTCTAATGCTGTTGCTACTTTAAATGACACCTACTCATTTTTGTCACAAACGCATAAAATCCGCTGTCTAGCTGTGACATTATTGAAAACAAATATGCGTAGAGTGCTGATTTTTGTGCAAAATTGTCTGCATTGGAAATACTGTTAGTAATAAAAGAATACCAGTGCATAATTTAGAAAACCATATTTACTAAAATCCAATAAATTGATACGAGAAAATTTGACTTACACTGATCAGAATTACATTTCCCTAACACACATTTCTCCAAAGATTCCACAACCCATCAAAGCACAATAAACTATCACACTTAATCCCCGGTTAAAAATCAGGCACACTAAATTACCTTCGACACTCACAAAACCAAATACTATCGAGCTCCCCCAAAAACTGCACACTTTTTAAGTCCGTTATCTCTATTTGCATCTATCCAATCAACTCGAGGCCCCATTCCAGAAACCTTATAACCCGAAATTTATTTATAATTCTCACCCTATGTTCAACGATCCTCCGCACCGTCTCCCATAATTCATCCCAGAAGAAAAAAAATCAGGTTACCGGTACGGAGAGGAGATGAGGGAAGGGGATGGGGGGAGGGGGGTTAATTTAATTCCACCGAGCAACCTTAATTCTAACCTTCGGCCGAAGAGATCAAGACCACTAAATCAAGAAAGACCACGAAAGGCCGTATCGATCAATTCCGCCATCGGAAAACAAACTCATTGCTCGAAGTACCCGAAACTTACCCGCCTTCATGATCGGCGCAATCGATGAAAAGGTAATACGGCCGCGAGTATGCGATCACGCGATCGATACCCTAATCCCAGACAGTTGGGGGGCTGCAATTTGGCCACGCTCTTCGGGACCGGTCCACCTTGGCACCTGTCCGAAGGCGGGATCTACGATTCTCATGCAAACTCGAACAACTTCAGGTAGCAAAAAGTCCTCGATCTTAGCGTCTCGCTCATTGCAACCTGCGGGATCGGGGGACCAAATCGATCAGCGAGGAGAATGCTGGAGGCGAGAGAAAAATACACTCCTGGACAAAAATTATTCGCGTTGCCTCGAACGTTACGCCAAATTCCAACGTGTTCGTTGCGTTCTTGAGGGCCTGTAAGTTTATTGAACGATTGAAAATCAGTGACAATTTCGTAAAAACGTACAGTACAACCGTAAGACGACTCATTTCACACAGTGTTCATTTTCCTCTCAGATATTTTTACACGACGTGCCAAGTGGGACACTGACGATCACCCATTTTTCCTCAATACTGCTGCAAATTCGAACGTCTGCAAAAATTTTCAAAAATTCTTCTCGTAAGCGAAGCTACCATAAACTTGAATATCGAACTCTTTTCTTCACAACGACCCCTTAAAAATTCATGTAGAATTTTCGTTCACTGTTTTATGGAATAAAAGTGGGGAACAAGTTCGGTCGGTCAAGTAAAATCACGCCATTGTAAAGTTGGCGGCACACTAATAAAAGTCGCAGATCAATTTTCAAAATGTCATTGTAAAGAGGAAGCTTCAGTCTTCAAATCTGTGGCAGATTCATTTCCGAGAAAAATTTGTTGCTGTTTCTACAGACGAAAACAGTATAGAGCTTTTTCGACCGAAAAGGTGTCCTGAGTTTTTCGCCTGCCATATTATGCAAAAATATCCTAGTAAAAAATGGACGATACACCGCAATAGCAGAGGCTTCAAGTGTTCTCTCGCAGTTCAAACACAGTTAATTTCTCGAGAATCGGACATTCAGTGTTCAAACGCTTTTCGTATCCGTTGACGGGAAATGAAAGATAGCACACGCATGCTATCATTTTGTCCAGGAGTGTATCAAGCGAGAGATATGAAGAAGGGGACGGGAGCAGAAGAGGATATAGCGAAAAATGGGTGGAGAATAGAAGCAGCCAGGATACGGTAAACGCCAGTTTGGCGTATCCCGGCGTGGTCCATCCGGCCGGAAAGGCTTTTGGAAGGGGGGAAAGATGATTATACGTGTCTTTTTAACACAAAAGGCTCGAAAACCAACACCGTAATACGACGGGGTGGCCGGCGCCCTGTAATTCGCCGCGTCCACGCCGAAGCTTGGTTTCGTGATGAGACAACCGTCCCGAAAATTGCGATAGTCGGCCACGAAATAAGGTGAGATTGGTTCGATCCTCTGGTCCCGTCGCGTCGCCGTTAACCAACGGGGCCCCCTCCTGCCCGAGTTATTATTTGTTTTTGCCCCGGGCGACTATCACGGTACTTATCGAGTCACCGTTTGCCTCAGCTGCAACGGCGAGAGCACACCGTCACGCCCCGATCCGTTCGCCGAAGAACAACAAGAGACCAACAGACGATCAGGCTTGTTTCTCGAAAACGCGTGGGTGCCGCGCCGATCCGGACCCGGATTCTCGATCCTCGTTCCCTCGAGCATTATCGGGTGACGGATGCGATTTTTCTGCTAGCCGGAACGCCTGCAAATTCCCGGATTCTTCTTCCGTCGAGCAGAGAAACTGATCGGTTCTATCTCTGTAAAATCCATTCTAACACAGGACAATTTATAACACTATTACTACGATTAGAAGAATTATAGACAATTATAGACCATATAGACTAAAAGATCAAGACAACTTAGTCTATTGTGTACATTCTTCTAACTGTTACAATCTATATAATTATAGTTATTCCGCTCTACTTAATCAAATCCACATTGATATTGATTTTGGGTGCACTCTCCATATTCACAGATGGTAGTAAAAGTAAGGACGCCACAGTGGTTGGAACAGCCTGCGTATGTCGCAATCTGAATTTATCAGTAGTGAGAAGCATAAATAGAAATGCATCCATATTTACAGCTGAATGTATCGCACTTATGGATCCTGTGGACGTTACCCTGAATAACAAAGATCAACGTTTTATTATATTTTCTGATTCCTTAAGCTGTCTGACATCCCTTAGATATCCACTAATATTAGCCTTAACCCTTACATACTCTCTATCAAGAATATAATTGATGAACACCGCACAAAATATCCTGATTCCAACGAAATTCAATTTTACTGGATACCGTCCCATCTGGGTATTTATGATAATGAAAATGCTGATTAGCCAATATTGCCAGGAACAGTGCTGATCCAGATTGCTCTCTCAAAATACCGTATACTGATTTAAGGGAGATATCGCTCTGATTGGTCCGTGTTTTTCGTTAATAATTCCTTAACAAAGTCACTTCAAATAAATCACTTCTTTCAAGGAAGTACAACATTTTTGGGACACCATGTGTAACTGTGACATTATTCAAGAATCCAATAAGAATCAATAAAATAAGTAACTGTTAGTGCAAAAGTCAATGTCCAGTGTCCCCTGCAATCCAACGTAGCCTCCATCAAACTTCATCCCTCAAATTTCTCCAAAAATAATAAGATATTAAAAAACTGACTGAATCTCTCAATCTTGATAGATTAAAGAAAATGATTCAACTAAATTTATTAGGGTTAATAAAATCGTTCATGAGCTTATTCTTGCAGACCATCGTAGTCTCCTTCAGACTTAATTTCTTAAATTTCTCCATAAATAATAATATATTAAATAGTCATTAAATAGCCTATTCACAGGCTTTCACTAGCTAAAAAGTGAATAGAATCCTGCACCCAGATTAGGGTTAATAAAACGGTCCATGACCTTATGCTTGCAGTTCATTGTTGCCTCCATCAGACTTCATCCCTTACATTTCTCCAAAAATATTAAAATATCGAAAAGCGTTTATGCATCAAGTAGCAAGATAATCAACACCTTTAGGGGGGTATAGTAACTGGAGTAATCACTAACTGCAGGAATGCACCATAACTATGCCACAAGAAGGGTAGCTAGAAAGTGGCATGTGCCTCCCAAAGACGAGATAAAATCCTCATAGAATTTCATAAAAATCTGACGTCGTAATAAAATTCTCGATCCGGTAATTAAGGTAACAGTACCCGGCTCGATAGCCTAACGCTCCTCGGAGCTGTGGCATGATTTCAACCTCCGTTGGCGGAGCGTTATCAAGGAATATGAAGGTATGACTGTCAGGCTTCGTTCCATCGACCGTGAGGATTCATGATTCATCGGAGCCGGGTCCCGAGGACTGTAGAAGCCCGCAAAAAAGGTTGACGAAGGCGCGAATCGAGTAAATTGTTAGGGAACCCACGGGGGCCGTAGTCGAAGCCCGGCTGCAATTTTGGCCCCCGGGGGCTAGCGGCGCCTCCCGAACGATAATTGATATCACCTGCCATGTAAATATCGGTTATCGGCGTGGGCCCCGGTACCTGTCGGCGGAAAAAGGCCCGCCTGGATGAAAATTACCGAATAACCAACGGCGAGATAATTACGTGTTGGTTTTAGAAAAGGGGGAAGCACCGGTTAATTCCACACTTCGCGACCTGGACAAAAGACCCCGCTGCCTCCTGGGTCCTCGCGATCTTTTTACGATCGGCCCCCACTTCCAGGGACCTCGAGCCTCTAAACTCGGTGGTGTTCAGGAATCCTTCACACGACACGGTAGTTCAGTGTTTCTCCGTCTTTTTTGGTCCCCTTACCATTTTCTGTTGAGAATCAAATTTGCCCTCGGAAACATTTCATCTCGAAAACCATATACGCTGATTTCTCTATATTTGTCGTCAAAGCCTGGATTATAAAGGTCGCGGAATTATCCCCACTAGCACGGTGTACACCCCGTGAGGGGCCATAACAATTTCGATATGCTGGGACTAATGCACCACTGACATTTTTAACATTTCTGACCTGCACGAAAATAATTCGGAAAAGCCAATCGCATGGTGTGAAAGAGGACTGTAAATGGAACCAAAACACTTTTCGAAGCGCAAATTTAGTGGAGGCACACTTCAAAATTCTTCAAATACTTCAAATACGAATACTTCAAAATCGTTTATTGCCGTTTACTCGTGCAAACGATCACGTTACATGGACTCATCAGCAAGACAGTGCTCGAATTCACAAAAGCCGAGAAATTATCACGGTACGGCATGTTTATAAAAATACTCGACAATTTTCAAACCGTCTGTTATTGAAGCGTGGAATGAAATTACCGAAGAAACTTTGAAAACACTGAGTGTTCCTGAATTAATACATAAAAAGGGAGGTCCTACTCTATTGAAACTGCTCACTTTAATAACCTAAATTCTAAATTTAACATTTTATTGACATTCATATTACTATTACGTTGCACATTCATTGGTGCTATAATTATGCACCATTGGAATATTTAATGTATTGTTGTAATTCATGTTGGATAAATGTTACTTTTGTTCTTTTCTCATTAATTATAATTTATTTCTAGTCCCTTTTGCGTGGTATTAACATTTAGAAATCATTACCTAGAACTTCTAAACTCTTGTACGCTGAGAAGCTCTTATATTCTTTTAATCCATCGCTTTCTTTCAATTGCACCCACTTATTTTTAGTATAAATGCATAGAACCCTCAATCTGATAGCACACTTGAAAGAACTGAAGGAACAATAATGATATGAAACTGTTCCCCCAGTTTCCTCAATTCGCATCGATATTCCATAACTTTTCGCGATCAAAACCCAACCATCCCCTACCGCATAAACTCCGGCAAAACTCGAGCATCCTCGAGAGACCACCAAGCCGCGCCCGTCGGATTCGCGCAAACGAGCCCCGATATTCATCGGTGCGCTAAACTATTATTTAAAGACGGCTCGGGAACACGTCGTCCATCACAGTGGTCTGCCATTTTCTGTATCTGGGCGCATTACGTGATTGCCGGCGTTGAACTAATCATAGCCCCGGCGTTCTATCCGTGTCCGTAGCGGGCCTCTGAACATGCTCGGATCAGACGAGATCATCTCGAGATTCTCGCGCAACCTGTGGATCCGTGCGTATCGCGATGATTTGTGTCCGTGGCCGATAGAGTAAACCGTGTGTTACGAACGCCTACCGTTCCGTTTCCGAAGGAACGCCTATTCATAACGCGGCGTTAACACGTCGCAATCGTCGCCATCTCCGAAACGAGATTCAGGCCACGGTATCTCGGTCCTCTCAACACCTTTCTTATCGATGCTCCCCTTTTACGCTCCCCTAATGACACGTTTCTCGATCACCCGGGGCCAGTAGCCGCGAACACCATCGTGCCGAAACGACTCGGAGGAACACGTTTGTTTAGCGGCGAGATATAGATTCCGTCGGCAACCGACGGGTCTCAGGCGTCAGAGACTAGACTGGCCCCGCTGTATATTTAAACCCACGGATTCTCTTTTTCTTTCTCTCGCCGTTCAAACGAAATTCTGGGTTTCTCTCTGGGCTAGCTGTTCGTTTTGCTCGCGATGGTCTTCTGGGTTTGCTGCTGCTGCTGCGTTTCTTGCTGTGGTTATCGGAGCAGTCTTATTATGGCCAGAGCCAGAAAAACTGTTAGAACCGCGGATTAAACTCCATTTTGACCATTTTCAGGAAGCTTCAGAGTGCCCATTCTTGGGAACTATGTTTGCATATCCTGTAGTTTGGATCCGGGTGAATTGCAGTGTCGAAAACTGCATGATCTTGTGCACTGAAGTGGGGGATGGGTAGGGTTCAAGTCTCGCATTGATACTGTTAGATGAGGCATAAATGATTTTTGTTATCCACCTACGGGTAGTCATAATAAATATATCCTTCAGTTGCCACGACATGAAACATATTGCAGAGTGCTCACTCTGGGGAACTATGTTTGCATATCCTGTAGTTTGCATCCGGGTGAATTGCAGTGTCGAAAACTGCATGATCTTGTGCACTGAAGTGGGGGATGGGTAGGGTTCAAGTCTCGCATTGATACTGTTAGATGAGGCATAAATGATTTTTGTTATCCACCTACGGGTAGTCATAATAAATGTATCCTTCAGTCGCCACGACACGACACATATTTTGTATGCAATTTATTAAATCCATATTGAATTCAAGCTTTAGAGCTTTAAAAATACAGTGCATAAATAAATTACTGGAGTCACAGCACGGAAAGTATTTTTGTGGTGCGTGACGAATAATGTTGCTTTCACAGTATTTCTAAACGTATGTTTGCAATTTGCAAACGTCAGTCCCTCCTAAACATAGTAAAAATTCGATGTATTGAATTTTCATTTAGAAATTAATTCTTTTAATTTGAAGTTGTCCATTTGTGCGTCTCTGGTAATTTGTTCGTCACTGTGCACTAAAACAGATATCCGTGATTTCGAGAACGTCGAGAAAAATGATGGTGTAAAAATCCTGAGGTCGTAGACAAAATTTGAGGCCAAATTTGAAATCAGCGTGAAAAAATCTATGGGAAATTTTTTCCGCGCGTTATATTGGAAAGACCACAATTTTCTTGAAATTGTGCAAGTGTGACGAATTTTCTCAGGGTTGAAAAACGTTCGTACCATAATCTCCCTATTTTTCCCATATTCTACAAAGTTTCAGCTTTAATTTAAAAGCAATTTCATCGCTGTAGCTCATTTCTATCAAAAGTTCTTTCGTTTGCTCACGGTGTCAACGTTCACAGCTTTACAGGTAATTGTCGACCAGGTGTTAAATTCGAAAGTGGCCGCGCGATCATCGATCCAGCGGGTGTCATCCTCGCCGGGTAGGTATCACCGGCGTGTTTTTCGCGCGACACCCAATCACGCTGCTCAATAAATATGTAAAGCAGGCAATCCGTCTGGCGGAAAAGCAAGAGGTTGGAATCGGTTTCCTCGAGGAGTGCCACGTGTCTCCGTGTCTTTCTGAACAGGGTTGACGTTTTAATAACGCGTTACGATCGCGGTGGAACGATGTGGCCTGTAATTAAAGACAGGGAAGCAGAAATTTCGACAGACTGGTTGCTTTCCCGAGAAAGCCCGCGTCACGATGATTCCGTGCGATCGAGAGTGTACGTTCGATATCGAGAGACGGTACCCACTCCCTTCCTCGTGGGCGATGGAGATCTTCTCACTCCTCCAGGGGCCCCCGAATAGATGGAAATGGTCTTCGCCACGGTGTGTCGGCTTTGATTTGGGTCGAACGAGTCGATACGAACGCACGATAACGAAAGTGCTCGAACGGTAGTCTGTAATTAACGACGTTACGGAAAGAATTTTTCGTTCGGCGGCCCCCCGAAGGCAGCTGTGCATTGTGCGTTCGCATGAGCCTTTCCACCGTACGTGATAAGCTGCAATTAAATTGATTGGCTCGCGGAATTCAGCTGCGGCGAACGTTCGCCCCGGAATATGCATTTATGCCGGGGCAAAGGTGACCACCGTGGAAACTGAGAGCTGCGAACGCGAACCTGGGGGCTGGGGAGGCACATACGAGAGGAAACCATACTCTGCGGTAGACTGCCATAATCTGCGTGCCTCCGCATTACGAACTGTACCGTACCCAACCACTTTCTTCCTCAGTTCATTTCTTCCTAGAGAATCTTTCAAAATGGCCGAGTCAATATTATTGGACACTCTTGAATTTTCAATACTAATACTAATATTAGTCGAATATGAATCTGATGTCAAAATTAAAAGAAGAAAAACAAAATAACGCATTCAATATGGCGGATGCATAACACAAAGATATTATTAAAACTGATCGCGTAACCAAAGTGGTACCTAGTGGCTGGTATTTTTTCAAAATAATATAAGATAAAAGTATCGATTACAAGCCTAGACAAGAATTTTTGGAGAATATTGTGGAATATACAACTTTTGAAAAATTCATTTTGACCTCGAAAATTAAGGTCAAAGTATCGAAAAATTTCAGTGATGACTATACGATGTAATAAAAGAAAATTTTTCGACACTTTGACCTTGATTTCCAAGGTCAAGGTGAATTTTGCGGTGTATTTTCTTAACAGATTTCCGGAGGTGTAGAAAACTCTGTAAAAACTAAAAAAATGTATTTTTCCCGAATGTGGCTTCCATAGATTTGAAGATTGATTCCTCCTCTTCACAACGATGCCCCAAAAATTCCTAAAAAAAATATCACTCAAGGTGGTACCAATCAATCGTTAAAAGAGAATGTCTCTAAAATAATTCGAAAATAAAAAGTTTATAGTGCCGCTACTGGTAGGAGCCACTGCATACTACTTCCTCAACATTCTCCGACCTTTATCTTACGGGGTTAATCAATTTCGCAAATGAACAACCAGTTACCACTTCACTAGCCACCGCAAACAAAAACTTGTTTGCATAAACGAAGAGCGTATAAAGACAGTTCTATGCTCAGAACGGCTCGCCCACCTGTCAAATAAAACTTTCTAACATGTCCTCTGGCGATCGTCCGCAAGAAGTGTCTGTCGCGAACGAGGACCGAAAGTATACAGAAAAATGGCTGCCTGGAAGGGATCGACGCGGAAGGGCAAGAATAATATATTCATTGCGGCCGGACATCGTTGAAATATATTAAAGCGCGCGTTACGTTACATCGGGAAGTGTCAAAAATCTCCTTTCACCAAACACGCCTCCGCGCTTCGGCTTTTCGGTCGCGTCCTCTCGAACATCGTTCCCATAAAAAACACCCGGAGGAGGGGCGGAGAGGGGGGGGGGGAGCGGCGGTATTTATGGCAGCCTAATTAATTCCTATGTATTTTCGGCCACTTCTCATGCAAAACGTTCCTCTCCGCGCGTGTCTTTATGGCTCTTCATGAGATATAAATGATCCGATAAAACGGTTAAGCGGCGACGAAACACCATCGTCTGGCCCCGGGATTTCGTGATGCCTTTGGGACGCTATTATTATAGAAAAATAAAACTGTCGTGAGGCCGCGGGAGACACGTTATAGCCGCCGCGGGACCCGATCTCATGAATATTCATATTCACCGGGAAACATTCTTAGAAGCATGGACCGATTCGCTGTTTATTTTACGAAACTCGAGGGGCCCAGGAGGCGCCTCATACTCCCACCCGGGCCCCTTCTCGGACCCCTTTCGCTTTCTACCAACTAGAACGATCGACATCACGATCCTGTAACTTAAAATGCGGGACCGCTAAACGAACCGGGGCCTGGGCTCCTTATTTTTCATAAACACGTGGCCATAGTTGAAATTTCCTGGCGATATTATACCCACCGAGGAGAACGGGCATTAATCAGACGAAATTTTCGTTGCTGGTAGCCCGTGTCCTTGCGTGGATGTTGATTTATGCACCGTGTCCCCATGCTAATGGAATGAATAAAATAGTGTTGATTAATATGGAGTCTGGTCGAGTGTTATTGCGATTATCATTAATGTTAATGCTCCTTGAAATGGTCCATAATTAAAAATCGCCCGTAAAAGTCTATTTATTTCGGTTTCAGTAGTATATGGTGTTCTCTCGATATATGACAACAATATATGACGACCTATATCGTCCAGGAGATACAGTTCTTTGTTCCATGTTTACACTTGTCTCATATGGGGTATACTCCGCGGTAGTGGGGATAGTTCTACGACTTTTATCAGCCAGGTATTTGCGACATATATCGAGAAAAGACTGTATTTATTGTAACGATTTCGGTAGTGCATAGGTTTCGGCACAGCCTTATCAGTAGGGATACCGTTATCGAAGTTGTAGCGGTTTCGAGTCCCTTGAAAGGAAGAAAGGACAGTTTCCATATGGATCCGGTAGATCAAAATCGCCGACATCGCAGAGTGTATGATACCGGGAGCTGTAAATGTTCGGGCGGTTCACGGGTATTGACGAGTGTACAAACGGAGCCGACACTTACCGGATCTCGCGAGGCCTTTAATCAGTCGGCGTGGCCGGGGCCCATTAGCGCATGCGTGCGTGTGCTCGTTGCGATGCACGCCGCGGCTGACAACGGCCGCGGGATTCCAGGTTCGCGAATATACACCTTGCCGATTGCCGATTCTCTCGGCCAAGCGGAAAGGAAAGGCTCCGCAGCCTCGGCTCGGCTCCGCTCGACTCGGCTCGTCGCGGATGCTCCTTATTATTCCACGTAGGCTAAGCCCGATACGTACGTGGCGCGGGTACCTTACCGTGGGAAGCGGCGTACGCCGATGGAAATGCTAATTTTATGCGATTCCCTGGCGAGCCCGCCGCCGCTCCCCGCACGCCGAGAAACGTGGTTACGCAATAAAACCGGCAATAATTGTGAGAACGCGCGCCTCGCCGCGTGTGTAGCCCGTTGAACAGGGACGCTGCGTGACACGCCGCCATCCCAGATGGACAGGTGCTTAATTTCTGACCGGCAAGGCACGCCGATCGCGAAAGAAAAAAGAAAAACTTCACGATTTACGCGAGACACGACGCAAAGTCGGTTCTGCTCCCGCTCAATATCGAATCGGCGAATCTATGTATAGTCATTCCGCGAGTCCGCCAACAGTCCCGCAGAGAGCGATGGGATGGGAATTCAGGAAAGGCCAGCCGGGGAAATGCTATAGTCGGAATCCGAATGACGTCACGAAGCTATAGCGTAGTCCACTCCCGGGCATTTGGTGTTCCGAGAGTCGGCTACCCCCACCATCGCGCTCCGTCGCGACAGCGCCAGAGGGGAATACGTGCTCACTTTCGGCGCGCTCGTATTCCCCTCTTGCACTGGCCGGCCGGGTGGTAAGAGCCGGACCTCAGAGTAACCTCGCGATTCGTGCTGGGACTGGGAATCCTATCACGTCACCTATACTATCACGTGACGTTACTGGTTAACCCCGCTATTGGTTCCCCCAATACTGCGTTGCTGCGAAAATCCACTCCGAGACAGCTCTTGACGTCACGGTTCGGGAACTGACCCATCAGCGTACAAATAGTAGGGTGAACCAGTGATATGTTAATGGTGCAAAATAAAAATTGTCATGTTCATTTCGAAGTACAGGAT
>CM052112.1:1298118-1309509 GCA_028454245.1 Halictus quadricinctus
CGTTATTAGCACGACGCTCTAACCAACTGAGCTAATGGGCCGATGTTCACAGCCGCTACTGTTCCACATTTGTTGCAAAATGCGTGAGTAGTTTAGAAAAAAATAATTCTGGCCCATGAGGGGATCGAACCCGCGACCTTCGCGTTATTAGCACGACGCTCTAACCAACTGAGCTAATGGGCCGATGTTGACCGTCTCGGTCTTTCAATATTTCTGCAACAATTTATAATTATTATATTGTACATTATTATTATTTTTTCTATTTACTATTATTATCTTTTTTACTTAATATAAATTTATATTAGAATCCTTGATTTATACTAGAATTTCTGATTTAGTTTTTTCTCGTTTACGTTTATTTATTAGTCGCAACAGTTAAATCATGAGCGAAACTTTATTTTATATTTTATTCGTTACTTTCATACTCGACGTAAATGCATACACTATTACCGTCTGGTTATCACTGCAAGATTGTTGATATTTATATATTTAAAATGTCTAATATGCTTGATATTAACGAAAATATGTGGAAAATTAATTTGATCACTTGAATAAAATTGGAATGAATATGCACGATATCGTAGTTGTTAATAGCAGCTATATTAGATATGTAGTAAAGAGTTTAAAGCGATTAGGTAAGCACAAAAAAAAACATACGCTTCGAAAAATCATTTTTAAAATTTCTTTTTACATTCAGCATTTTTAAAACCTGTAAATTGGCTGAATCTTAAAATCGAACAATTGACAACTCTTTTTATAAATGAAAAAACTTTGACACTATTCGGGAGCATACCACAAAATTTTCAAGTAACTGTAACTAATAATTTAAAAAAATGCCTGCAGAACAGCCACTCGACAAACTGAATGATACACTTAAAGAAATCGTGTACAGAACGAAGAATTTGGAGAAATTCAAGAGATTGTCACGTCAAACGCACTATGATGTCAGAGAAGTTGAAGGTTATATTTGTATTAACTTTAATTATCTCTTCGTTTACTAAATGTTTGTTATATTAACTTACTTTTTTTATAGTTCTGGCAATAATACATCGAAAATGTGTGCAGACGTTAGGCCCCATGACAAGATCCGTGTTCCGTGACATTTTTCAGTCTGGCTTCGATTTTACGGAAAATATACGCCATTTGTTAATCGATAGGTTGTTTGGTGTATTCGATACGAAAAATGCGTTGCAGGTAATGTAATGGGTGACGTGAGTAGACTGTGGACTTTATGCATTTATGAAAAAATGAGTAGGTGCAATTTAAAACAGTAAGTAGAAAGTAGAAACCGGTGTACAACGTTCAGCTTATTAAAATTATTAAAGGAAGAAAGAACTTTTTATCTAGCAGCTGCCTTTGCAATCGAGACAGAACATTTTTATTTTGTATAAAGATCCACAGTCTAATGTTTCCGAAAATGCTAATTAGAAAACAAATATTGGGACGTATAATTATAGGTACACGTTGATCCATGGATCGAGGGACTTTCAGTGGTATTCCGTGGCAGTATGGATGAAAATATACAGATGGCTTATAAAGTAAGATTCTTTTCCTATGTTTGCATTATTCTCAAGTTAAATTTTGAGAGTCGAATATCCGAATATTTAAATATTTCAAAATAAAAAAAATTCTTTTATATCAATCTATATTTGACATTTCTTATCGATTAGATAGGAATGTTTAGGTAAATTTAATGCGAATTTCGAATCACTAGGTGTACGACAATTTGAAAACAAATAAACTGAAAAGGGATCAAATATTTCCCATAATGCGTGGCTGCTTGATCAAGCTGCAGAATGATGAAAATCCGGATGAAGCTGTCAAAGTAAAATAAATAATTACTGTTGAAGATGAGTTTAATAATTATGAAACATACAAGTTTGTTTGTAACTAGTTTAATAATAGTAATGTAAATGATATAAATGCAACGCTATATTCACCTAGACACGATATCTCTCACACACAGGCGATCCTAACCTATATGCCTGCTAACTCTCGCACTTCATACTTACTCTACACACAACAACCCAACAATAATAACCATTAATTAAACCCAGATAACGATGTAGATTTCATATTATTGGTTTAACAACTAGTAGAAATTACATGGATACAACAAAAGGAAACATTTTTCATGTAATCTTTAATCAATTCTTCGCACAATGGAACTGTTTGTATACAATGAGTAGGTGTAATTTATAACAGGAAGAACATTAGAAAAATTTTAAAATACTGTTATATTATTTTCAATCTATTAAACATATTAGGTAGGAAAATAAATTTCTATTTATTTCTATTTCGTTCCAATTTTGTTGCAATTTTGGTAGAAATTTTGTATTTTGCATAAAGATCTGCTGTCTAGCTACGACACTTCAAAAGCAAAATGTTATCTTTTCAAGGATCTTATAGATCTTTTGCTGAAGAAGCTCGACGTTGATCGCGATGGCTCGATCTCAGAAGACGACTTCAAAACAGCTGTGAAAGAGAGAAATCCACTCTTAATGGAGTCCATGGGTCCAGTCTTCCCATCAAGAGAAGCTCGCCATGTGTTTTTCAGGACATTTACCGATCGTGTTGGAAGTTATTAAGAATCGCCATTAACTTCTATACTGATTAATTCATGGTTTACATGTTGAACGTCATGGCTTGGTAAAAATTGATCAGCCTTCCTTTATATTCCACAAGCATTCTAACGAATAATTTATTCATATCATTATTAAATTATCTCCGATTTTTATCCACATATGACAGAAATTTAACACAGTAAAATATGAAAAAATGTATGCATATCAATGCAATATTAAAATTATTTAAAAAAGAATTAAATATTGGGCTCCACTTTCTTATAATTCAGGCAGAAAATTTTCATTTTGCACAAAGTCTATTAGTAATAACTCAAAAGATGAATTGGATAAATGTAAATATTTTGCGTCAACATTTTAAAAAAGTAATAACTTTTTAAAAAATAAAGATGCAGACAGTTTTCATTTCGCATAAAGATCCTCGGACAACTAACAATCGTTAAGAAAATGAAGTGAACGAATGTTAAGTATAAATATTTTCTGGCAATATAAACTTGAAAAATGACAACAGAAATCATGTTTGGTTTGACCGAACACAAATCCAGCCATGTAATACAACATCGATTGCCACCAGAAACTCCCACGTTTCGTGTGAACCAGCTAGAAGACATCCACTGCTCGATGTGTACTTTACCGAAGTGTACCTACGACGATTCCTAAAGAATAATTCAAGAGGAACGCTGATCGGAAAGCCAAGAACGCCGCCGCCGCCAACGGAAGAGGAAAATGTGCCAAATCAGACAGAAGAGATCCGACTAGGTGCTGTCCCACGCTCCACTAACTTTTCCATGTCGAGGCTGAGCTGCATCCCTTACGACTGATCGAACGTCGTCGAACTGACTCGCTTCGTCCTCCAAACAATCGCTAATGGACCGCGATAATACCATCCCCTAATCGCATCGGCAATCCGCAACGCAGTCGTTGAAAACGGAATCGATCAACTGCTCAATTGAGTTTCCGTGAGTGCAAATTATCTGTTCGACGAGTGCGTTTTACCGGAACATCGCTTCTTCCCTATCGAGGGCTCTTAAGGAAAGACTCGCCACAAAACAGTATAGTGAGTCGCGAACACTTGACTGAACCTCTACACTCGTATCACATGATTTATACTTGTACTATTAGACTCAATCGATTATTAAACTGTGAATTTTTAGGCAAATTTCTATTTTTACAAGTTGGTTTATAAAATTCAGAGAAAGTGAAAATGTGTTTTGCTAGCAGTGTGAAATTTATTTTTGTTAATATACAGGGTGTCCCAAAAATTTGGAACTTCCTTCAAAGTGGTGGTAACTTTTTCCGTTACGAAATTTTCAAAGGAGAAGGTTAAAAATTCAATGTAAGAATTTTTATACATCCACGTGAGAAAATGGAGTTTAGCATAATAGAATGCAATGAATTCTCTGTCGGGTAACATAAACGATGAAATTTTTGTCGAATTTATAATACAAGGAAAATCGATTTTTGATCGTTTAAGCTAAATGTGTTCGATTGAAGCCTGCGCATCGAGGTGTTTCAGCAGGGTCTCAATCGACCCGCGGTGCACGTGGCGCGCCACCAACGAATTTACGAACATCCTGGACTACTACTATCTTTTCTTCCGCAGCGTGTACACCTTACATCCACGGTCGCAGACACAAATACGAACATTTCGCTGTCGACACGCCACGGGCATGTTTTCTCAGCTGGTGCCCTAACTCTCGATCTCGACGATCCTCTCGGTTCCCCACCCTGCTCCACGCTACACGGCAGAGATCCTGGTGGATCCTTTCAAGACACGGTCGGCTACCCACAAAGGATCTGCCCTTTCATACGCACGTTATTATACTCTTTACAGAATATCGTTCCACCTTCTCCCTTTTGGAAGCGAGAGGAACGAGAGAAGAAAAAAAAAAAAAGAAAGAAAGAAAGAAGAAGAGAAGGAGAGGACTCCGGGACCAGACTGAAAACGGGCGTGTGTGTTGGTGTTACACGGCGTTGTGCGTGTGCACGCCCACGCATTGTAGGCTCCGAGCCTCGGGGGCAGGGTGGACGTTTCGACGAAAGCCTCGAGATTTTCTCGTTTAATTTGTTGTTATAGCTGCTTGAGACGCGGATCGGGCCATTCGCTCGACCATGTACCGATCCTCAAACATTCATTATGTTTTTTTGTAACACATCCACCGTTCGCGCATCGCACGACTGCGGCTTTTCCGCGGCCCGGTATTTACTCGCCACTCGCCGCACAATCTGTATATATTTGCCCACCGTATCCAGCTAACCGTCTCTATTAATCGAGGGAACAAGAGGGGTGGCTTTTGTGCGCGGGACCTCGAGCCGAGGACGCAATCGACGGCGGAACGGCTGAGATAATTAACAACGTGACAATGCCGTATTGTCGAATTGTTTTTCGTAATAGTCTATCCACTACCGCTCGAGCCCGTTTAATAGACGCTGCGCTATCAGCGTTTGCCGAACGGGAATTAATTCCAGAGTGGCGCAGATTCTGGACCTTCGTGCAAATTTTATAAGTTCGAGAGATAGCTCTTAAGGGGATTCCTCGTGTAACTGGTTGAAAAATTGATTTTTTAATTGTATATTTTAACCCCTTGTACTATAATATCGAGTCAGACTGGAACTTCGAACAGAATTTTCTAAATATGTATATTATTCATTCCCTTCAAATTGAAATGAAATTCTATGTTATCAATATTTAGCCATTACAGAACACGTGGTTATACAATGAATATAAATTTTCTATTTTTCCTAGTAGATTATAGGCATCAAAGAAGTTCTAATCGTTGTAATTAGAAAATACATTGTAGTGCAAGGGGTTAAATGTATAAAACCCTAAAAATGATTTCGGAGTAGTCGTGCCGGTAGAAAAATCTAAACGCTTTTTTCTGGAGACTATATTGTTTAAATTGACGTGCCAACATTTATTTTGTTCCTCATACGTTTCTATAGGGATTATACCACAGCTTTCGAATTCATTCTTCCTTTACAATATTTTTCCAGTTCGTACAAAACCAATCTTTCAATTGAAAGAAATTAATTTTCATATTGAAAGCGTGAGACTTGTTTTTGTAATTTTTGTCACCTTTTATATAGAACGTCAGTGTGTCAAAAAAGTTGTCTTCCATTTTTCAAGATCATTGCAAGATTAGCTTATGCTTTCTAAATGGAATGCTATTTGTTTTGGTATTATAAAAGTGCAGAAAAAAGGAAGTTCGGTACACGTCCTTGAAATAACTTTGAGAGAACAAAGCCGCTAGAAGTTTTAATAAAAGGTTCGTATATAAATGAGATTTGAAATGAATGTTGCTCAAGGGCCACAGAATTGGATACAGGGTTAACCGATTTGACGAAAAATGTCCGAAGTGCAACGATTTTGGCAACTATGCCTCCAATGGCAATTTAGCCGTCGTATCTCACGAGGATTCGCGCGAGGATTCGTCACAGGGCGGAAGCGCAGCGTTCACGGCACAAAAGCATAAATAGTAATCAGGTTCGATTACTCGGAATGGTTGTGATTTCGACGGAACGTGATGAGACGGCGAGCGATTCGATTTGCGTGGCCCACGCCCACGCATCAAAAGCGCCGGCACCGTGGTCCAACGGCAAAGGATTACAAGAATACCGGGGCAAGTCTTTTTCTCGGCCGATAAATCCAACCGGTAATTCGTGGTGGGGGGCTTGAATCACGTGAAATCCAACGCGTAGATCGTATTCGCGCGTACGCACGCGGGAGAAGATAGACAAAAAAAAAGAAAAGAAAAGAAAAGAAATGAAGGCCCAACGAAAGAGAAAAAATCGAATCGTGCTTCTCGGTTTGCGCGACACGTCACCCCTGTGACCTTACCAACGCTGCGAATCAGGCAAAGTGTGTAACTTTATTAGTATTATAACTTCACGTGGTCTATAATCTGTGTTCCTCCGTTTTAAATGCGACTCATGTTGTAAATCTTGTTCTAATGTAACGACTTTTATGAAACTGTTTGCATAATCTGAGTGGTCATAATGTATGTTTTACTATCAGCTATTTCAAAGAAGGTCGCAAATAAAATTGTACAGAACAACGCTTACATTAGATTTGAGAAATTCATCCAGGCTTCTTAGTTATTTTGCTTTTGCGTTTCGGCGGTTTGATTCTACGATACAGTGGAAGAATAGTAGAAGAATGAGCAAGTAATAAGAAAACAATAATGAAAATTCCGGAATACTAAAACAATAATAGACATCGTTAAAAGGCTATTCAGATCTCTTACTGACACTGTTACCGTTCTGTGTTCATCTGTCCATTTTCGTCACAAATGCATAAATGCTCAGTTCACCCACTGGAATTGAGAAAAGCATAGGAATACAGAAATATAATGAAAAGCTATGCACCGTTTTGGTTTAGTTAACTTCTTGTGTTTGCATACAGAGGATGCTGAGAAATCGTTGGTTCCGCTTAGAGGAAAAAGAAATTGTCTTGGCAGGAAAGGGACGAACGGCAGCACGTGGTCACCCGTTCGAACACGACACCGACTTGTCGAAACAGCGGGATCTACCCTGAAGCCTGGGGCCTCCCGGACAAATGGATTTTGGAAGATTCCGCTAACGAATCCGCTGATTTATCGTGGCCGAGGCTCATGTCCCCCGGTTTTCTCGGTATCGCTTCAGTTTCCACTGGCTACGGGCAACCGGCGAAGAATTATTGCGTTTCGGTCGATACGGACGGAAATACGAGCGCGGTTTGTTCTGTAACAAGAATCAGTGTATGGTACATAATTACCGGTGGCAGCTGGCAAAGCAGCAGCACCGGGGTGGAAGTAATGAGCTATATGTTTTCAGTTAGAGAAACGACCTGTTGGATTGCGGGGTGGGGAGTGGGGGTGTTGATGCGTGGTTTCACTTTCGTAAATATCATTCATGGAGCGCGAATTTCGATGACCATTTCCATTTCAACATAGCAATGGCAAGAGGGGTCAGAATGACAGATTTCCGAATTTTTAATTTACCGTTACTGAAATTGTAATATTGTTCATATGGAATACAATGAAATAAAATCAACCGTTCTACTACACCCAGCCCAAGATCTCGCACATAATAAATAATAACTAGTCTACAGATCTTTATGCAAAACAGAACTGCATCGATTGCAACAAACAAGATCCAAACAAAAATTTAACACTACCACCGGTTTTATATTTTACAATTAGTGAAACTGTAAAAACTCATTTATGGAAAATATGGAATTTCCTTGTCCAAGCATTTATTATATTGAACATTTCGGACAATCTCAATCAATTTAGAGTTGTCATTTTTATAAGGCGATGTTTACCAGATGCTGTTAATGCTTGGTAACTTTAGCGTTGATAACGTACGAAGCCGCAACATTGATGTAAAATATTTTTAATCCGCAGATTGGGCCCACTCATTTTTGCCATGAATGCGTAAAATTTGCGGTCCGATAACAACGAATTAATTCACGATTTAAGTAACCGTTTAACCTCGCACCGTAGGTTCGCAGAAACTTCGTTAAATCGTTTCGCAGAAATGCGCATCGCCCAGGAAGCAGGAACAAAAGCGTGCTTCTCGAATCAGATCGCAGAATCGATCTCTCGCTGGAGGAAGAGAGAAAGAGCGTCGCGAACAATGCGAAAAGCCATTGAGAAGGCATGCGGATGAATGAACGCAATGGATCAATAAACCACTCGATATCCGTGAATGGGGGCTAGTCTCGGACGTTTCTAACGCGTCGCCTTCGGGAAGAAGAAGGTAAAAAAAAAAATTAGGTTGAAATGACCGGATGTGGATAATCCCCCCTCCGGTTACCCACGGCTGGGTGCCATAACGGCGTCCGTAGCCGAGAAAAAAAGATGAAGGAGGGAGAGGGAGAGGAGAAAGGTGATGGACGTCGCTGAAAAATGGACGACGCACGTTTCGCAAGAGATACGGCGCTGAGATCCGACGGCGAAGCGACGCCTAATCCTGTTTTGAAAACTCGGTCTCGCATGACCGTGACAAACTCGACACCATGAGATAGTTTATGGCGGCGGCCGGGTCCACGGACCGTGCGTACGCCATTATCGTCTCCCGGTGTTTTCGTCCATGGGGCTCCCCGATCGGAGATCCTCGAATTCGCCTGCTTTTGGTCCATTAATTGGATCCCTATCTGTGGATCGCAATCGGACTTCATGGCCCGGCCGTTCAATGAACAGATATCGTTTTCTTACGCCCTTCTGCCCGACGATATTAATCTACCGAGCAGACCGGCCGGATTTGATGAACACTTTGTTGCGAGCCGGGATCCGCTGATCGAGACCGACTGACTAGCAGTTCACTTTGTTGCGTTGCATAGGTGAGGATCATTTGGAAGAGGACCGAAAGGCTGGTGGAGAGTCCGTGGGCGATGATGGTAGGCTTCTGAGGAGGTTCGAAGCTAGACTCTTTAGACTATTTAGTAAATTCAAGTTTTTATTTCTTAATTTAATCTCCATCATTATCAAGGACAGTTTGCCATCTTTCCTGCAAATTTTCAATCCCCCACTTATAGAAATCCAGGGTTTGTGATGCAAAATATGACTCAAGGTGCCTTTTTAGATCTTCTACAGAAGAGAATGTTTTATTTCGTAAATAATGCTCCAGATATCTGAAAAGATGATAGTCAGAGGGAGCAATATCCGGTGAGTACGGGGGGTGCGATTCTTTGATTTTTTCCTGAGTGAGTTTCTCTGTATGGGGCAGGGCATCGTCAATTTGCAGTATTATATACATCTCCATAAACATCGCGAATTTTCTTTGTTGTCACCGTTGCATTAAATCCCGTACGAAAATGAAAAAGAATGCAATGACGAATGGATGGTAGGGACGCCGCCAGTTTATTACAGGATTGTAAAAAAAATTATACTTTTTAGAATATTTTGAACACGATCGGTACAGAACTAAAGGCAAAACAAATTCTTTGCAAATAATTGATTATTTATGGATACCCCTAATATTTATTTGGTGTGCAAGGGCGCCAATTTATTCACTGGGTAACTTTAGTTTAAATTATAGTTTCTTCCCGCTATTAGTAGCATTCTGATCGTCAGCTTTAAAACGTCCCCTTTACACGCAATCGATATCTCTTTGTCGAAGATAGATAAATTTCAAGAGCTTGGGAGTTGGGCCCTCCCACGAACTGAGTGGAGAAAGCAAAAGAACACAGTCTTCTGTAATTTCTTCCCACTTTCCCGAAATCGCGCTGTTCTTATTAATTTTGATATCTGTAACTATTTCCCAGATTTAATTGAAAAAAAATGAATAGTAAGAGGCAAAGAGATACAAATTGGATCGCTCGAGGCTTCAGGTGTGGTCCCCACAAAAACGAATCAATAATCCCAGTGACAGAGGCATAACTCGACTTCCAACAAACTGGAAAGTTTTTATTGATCCGATAAGAAAGTAAATCGCTTTCGCATTAATTTACGAGGCTTTCGTCGCTGCAACAATTGCAGGGTTCGCCCGGAGAAAGAGGACAATTTTCCCGGGCTGCAACAGCGTGCCGGCGAGGCCCGAAATTCAGTCATTCCGATCGAAATTGTTTTTGCTATATGATTTCCGGCAACTGTTGGACCACCAGCGCGAAATTACAGCCCGAGACGTGTTTACGGATCGGACGTGTCTTCGCGCGGGGAATTTATTTTCGTCGCCGGCGTCGATGATGCGTTGCGCATCGATAAATCCCCTGTAATTTGGAACCGGGTGCCCGCTACCGAAACCCGGCTGAATTTCGGTTTTCTCTCTCTCTCTCTCTCTCAATTTGGGAGAGAGAGAGAGAGAATTGAATTCTGGAGAAACAAACAGCTGGACCAAGCCTGCGGATGATTTAACGGCGGCACTGTCCGTCACGAACCGAGCGAAACCGAGACACGAATCTTCCTCTTGGAAATCCGTCTAGTCGCGTGGCACGTCGCGGGCGTTGCCCAACGTGTCTTTCACAGATCCTATCGTCTCTGAACGACGTCCCCCAGCTTCGTTCGTCGGGCTAATTAACTCCCCGAACGAAATGAGAAACACGCTCCGCTCGACTGACACTGAAACTTTGCGAGCTGATACGCCCGACGTTCCTTCGGTCTCGATCTACAGTCTCGTGCGAACGCGGTAGCTCTTCTATGTAGTTGAACTCGTCTGAAAGATGGCGTCCATGATGGATTTGCTTGAGCGTTGTAAAACGTTTGTTGGGATTCGAGGGAAAGTGACTAAACTGGAAGATGGTTCGACGAAACAGGGTCACGCCACGTCTTTTATACAATTTCGAAGATAATAAAATGGTGGCTCAACTCACGCTCTCCATTTTCACTTGGACATATTTCAATTTTAAAATCGGAGACGTAGTCTCAAGAAAGTGCCCATACCTGTAATTTAACTCTTTGTGGTTGATTAATTGTTTGAAGGCGAATGTCTTCTGCTAGTCATAATTAATTGTTTTTTCTCGAACAAGTCGAGAAATTCATAAATATTTTTCACAATTTTCTTAAATGCTCAGTTGTATACGGGCTAGCTTTAGTAACTGGGCCGGACTATAACTTTGTTCCTTTCGCAGACAGAAAATAATTGTGGTGGAAAATTCTACATTATTTAAATATCGTTAAAACATGCGAGTTTTTACAGATGCGGCAAAGGTCTGACAATTTGTTTATATTACTAGATTCCTCGTGCTATTCTGAACCGCAAGGTAGTAAGATACTATGTGAAAATTAATATTTCGTAAGAGATTTGAAAAATATATTTGAAAGAATTGAAAAATATTATTATATTATTTTCAACTAACTAAAATGATTAAAAAGCTGAATAAATGTTTGTG
>CM052112.1:1309609-1353163 GCA_028454245.1 Halictus quadricinctus
AAATCGCACTTTTAATCGTTTATAACTCGTAAACGAATTAACCAATATCGGTGAAATTTTCAGCATGGATATAATTTATTCGAGCGAATCAAATACATTCTTTAAATTTTCAATACAGGCTCAGATAAAAAAGCTGAAAAAACCAACTTTTACTATTTCTGTTGCGATTCCGACCAATTCAAATTTTTTTCAAAAATTTTTTACACCTCGTCTAATAAACTAATCCTTCTAACTTCTCAATAAAATTCAAGTCATTTGATCTAATTTTTAAAAAGTTATGTTGCTTCAAATAGTGTAGACTCAGTTTTGTTCGTTAGTGTAGCTTCTGCATGTCGCAATGAATACAGCCTATTTTTAAATTCGCAGTCTAATCACTACTATATCAAAAAAAGGAAAGGTGAAGGCTCAAATGATATTCTGCAAGCACGTGGACAGCAACACCTTCGCAAGTTTCCCACGAGTACCATTAATCCGTTCCGCGACGGAGAGAAATGCCATTAACAACAATAGTTAATGGTCCCGTAGCGCGCATTCTGCTTTACATTATTATCCAGTTTCTCGCCGAACGAAAAACTGCTGAAAGAAAGCAACACCGTCGCGCGCCGGTCCTCGTTGGCCAGCTCCGCAACTTTTAACGCGTTAAAGTTGTTTCCCGGGCCGATGCAAATCGACCGCGTGGGGGTATAAAAGGCGGGAAAAGTTAATTTGCAAATTTCTTTAGATCGCAATCGATCTGACGGCGGTTTCGAACAGGTTCACGGCGCGGCGGAGCACTTGGCCGCCGACTTCGAAATTCCTCGGAAAGCGGCGATTGTAAAACTCGATCGGGGCCCATCGAGCGTTAATCATTCTCCTGGGCGACACCTACGCGGTATCGCGTACGGTGATCGGGTGACCCGATAAATCAAGCATCCAGAAATTTATTATTGCGCGAATTCCAGGCGGCGGGAACCGAGCCGAACCGAACCGGTGTCGAGTGTAGGGGAACGGGCGAAAGGTCGTTCCCCGCGCGGCCAATAAATTTAATTAACGGATAGGCGAAAGCGTCAGAAACGCGGCGGCCAGATCGCTTTTCCACCGCGGAAAAATCGCCGCGCCAAGCCGGCCGCTTTCGGTCCCCGTGTCCCATAAATATCGATGCTGCCGTTCTGGTCCAGCTGAGGCGATTGCGCAACGTTTCGCGCACTCGCGGAATGTTCAATGAACCGTGCAGATGCACGGCTCCCGAGGGAGTAGGCACAGGGTGGTTAAGCAGGCATTCTGGTTTCGAACTTTCGAAAAATCAGTTCTTTTTCCCATAGGCCACTAATCACATTTTTTTTTTTTTTTTTTAAGCTCTTTAGGCCCTTAAAGGGCCCATTTCGCTTTACAATTTATTTTGCAGTTTGGTATTACAATGATACATAATAATTAAATAAATAGTTTACAATCTGTGAAGTATTGATGAATACAAATACACGCATTAATATAAGGTTCAACTATAAACATTTCAACACAGAACAGAAATAAAAAAGCCATTGTATGCAGAGAATCCAAAAGTTTGTGTCTTTGAAAGTCATACTTTTCACACTGCCAGACTAATCACATTTATTCACTGCTTTATTTAACAATTTTTTTTATGTCCTCCGTGGACCTCATGGGTCGTTTTGGATTTCTTTTTTTCACATATTTATTTTTCTCCCATTACGGGGGCCGTCAGGCATTTGGGCTTGACTGTCACGTTATGTTACGCTGTGCCTTTTTCCTATACATTTTACGTCTTAAGTAATCAATTAAAAATGCATACCACCGTGTTTCTACATGTCTTTGCTACGCCTCTCCAGAGCCTTTTTTCGATACTAACACTAAATCTCTCGAAGTTAAGAGAAACAAGAAATATTTTCTTGTTGATTCAATGTATGCCCACATAATTTCGTTTAAAAAATTCCATTTCCAGAATATATTGCAAAAATAAGAAATACTTTTTCAGCAACATACACCCTTCTCATTTCACAATACCAGTTTTTCACGTTATTATATCATTATGGGCGCTCGGTATGTAAAAAATTAATTTACCGTGACGCGTGTGTTCCTTTGAACAACGTTGCCATAAATCTCTGGATGTCTAAGATTAATCATGAAATAATGCGTAGGACGAAAGAAAGCTTTCGCAGCTGGTAAAATGATTCTTTTCAATCTGTAGAAGTGAAAAATGATAATTCTTACTATCACGGGGATCGCGAGGCGAGGTAGAATTCAATTTATTCGAAGATGAGTTCTACCCATCTACAACCGTTGCCGTGACAACTCGTTTTTCCTCATTTCGCTGAACGTGATCCGATGCAGCGCGCGGAATGGTTCATTATCCTGTCAGGATACCCGCGGGGAAAATGACAGGTTCTTCTGGAAGTAGGTCGCGTAGCTGGCACGAAATTTAAAATACAGGGCCGGGAGGGGGGAGAGGGATTAGCGTAATGACGGGGATAGAGAAGAAACATTTTGACTCGACAGGAGATACGATTGTCATTTTACTGCGGGGACTTGACGCACAGGATCCAGCTGTTTCGGATGAAACGCTTAACTATTTCTTTTGACCCATTAAATTCATTTAAGAATTATAATTGTCATACCGTGATCATCTACTGTGAAAATAATTTATGTTTTAATATAAGAAAAACCTAGTTGCATAAAAGTCTGGTAAAGGAAGGGTTAACACAGTTGTCGAAATTGCTATAAATTAACCATTTTATGGACGCAGCATTATACCCCATTTTTAGAGCGAGTATAAGCAAATTGTGGATTTTTATGCAAAATATTTTTCGGTATCAATCGTAAGGAATAGAAGATTTAATAAAAAAAAATAAAACCCTTCGGTATCAGAAAGTATCAAAATAAAGGTAAGCATGCAATACACATAAGTTGTCTTTCTCTTAGGAAATTATTAAAGACAAAATAATTTGAATGGTTATTGCATCTGGTTAACAAGAAATTGGAATGAATGTTGAATGTACACCTTCACAAACGACCCAACAAAGGCGCGAAATTTACATAACGCCTCATAGTTGTGTAATGAACGAGGAGCGTCGTTGAAAGTGCGCGTCGACTTTATCGAACGCAACACCGTTTACGAATGGTAGGCCATCAAGCATCGCTGGCTAACAGGAAATTGACAAAAGGAGGAGTGTAACGCGAGGACCGGTAGTCTTGTCGTCGTTAACCGACGTCAAAGTTGTTAAATAATTATCACCACGATCAGCCTCGATTAATGTTGCCCACCGTTCCATCCCGGATCCGAAGTGAACCGCCACCACCGAGAAAAGAACGGACGCACTTCTGGTATTTAGCGTGAGGAATGGCGCACGTCAGCGTGATGGATAAACTCGGTTTCCCGCCGTACTTTATCGTAAATGGCGGCGGGAGTATTGCGGAGGCGAAAACACAGGTGGCCGTGGTCGTGTATTACACGAAGAATACGGACTCCTAAGTAAGAGATCCCGCGGGAATAATTAGGAACATTTGTTACGGAGCAAGAACTGTCGTTGGCAGCCACGGTTATCGCTTCCAAAGTTCAACGTACCCGAGTTTCGTGGACGTCTGCAAAAAAGGAACAATATGGACTCGATGAAACGCCAAATTCGTGAGAACAGTTTCCTCGGTTTAATATAAACTGATACGAGCAACAGGCGTCGAGTAACCCGATGTCTTAACTAACTTGTAATTATCCAAGAACATAGTAATGTATAGTAATTTATTTATTTAATACACAAATTGAAAGTAGGTGTCAAACAGAGTCGCCAAGTTTCCCCACTCTACCTTCCCCTTCCACTGCTGACGGCTCGGTCACGTGATGCGTCAGAATGTCACGTGACAAATCTGGTACTGGCAGAGAGAAGGCAACTGTTTCCCCTCAATTCTAGTCTTCTGATGTGGCGACTAATTAAGTAATTTGAAGGGTTCCTGATTAAAAAGAGAATATTGTGCGAAAAGAATATCTACGTTACAATAGAGACCACTAAATATTGAAACAGAAACATTGCAAATAATACAAATTACCACGAAAACGTCGACAACAATAAATGTATAACGACGAACAATTTGCACGTACGTGTTTCCAATCGTCCCTCGTGTCAATTTGATTTCATTGATTTATGAATGAACGTCCTGCATATCATATTAATTGTGAAAACAACGCGACGCGACGTGTACAATTTTATTTGAATTTACCGTACTTTATTTTTCCATATTCCCGGCAGGTATTTACAAAATTAATTCATTATCTTTCCATCGTGTCAATGCCAACAGACAAGTTGGTAAAATGCGGAACAATCTGAGTACAAATGAGTCGTGGAGCTTGTACGTTTCACACCAATTACCCGGGCGAATAATTCCGCGGTAAACTCGCTAAGATTGTGTTTTTATTAAATTACCGGGCTCGCGTATTTGGCCCGGTAAAAAATCCATAAATCCTGCGGAACTGGGTATGCAAAGGAGATGAGGCCTGATCACAGTGATGAACGAATCACCTGCTTCAACCAGGCACAAATATCCCATGAACTCTCGCATTACGCCGTGGCGGTCATCAATATTTCCCTCTAAGCACACGCACCTGTCAGCGATTCGACGGTGCAGCGCGGCCCGGAAATTGATCCCGTTCTCGTAACTTACGCGGCCGGAGTCTGCGGCAAATCAGCGTTAATAATGACCATTAAATAATGACCGTTCGAGTAATCGATCGGTATACACATACAGGGTGTCTCACCTAACTCGACCATCTAAAATATCTCGCTTGTATTTTATGATAGAAGAAAATTTCAAAGGAAAACATTAGTTGGTTCGGAGGTGCGATTATTATGATAGTTCTCCTTACTGACAACTGAATACACCATTATTCGTGCACTGAAAACCCGAAATGGCTTCGACAAGTTGTACAGCAGCGTCCATGGAGTGTAAATGTATGGTGTGGAATCGTTGGTGACGACATATGAATTTTTCGTACTCAAGATCTTGACCTCGGCTATCATACAGCGATAATAAAAATATATCATTCTGTTAAAAAAAGACTTCGATGACCTTGAGCAAATTTTGTTGCCTATCATAATATTTGCCCCTCTAAATCAACTAATGTTTTCATAAAAAACAAGCGTGATATTGGTAAATGATCGAGTTCGGTGAGACACCCTGTAGATCTGTGTGCGCGTGTGTGTATGTGCGTGTATGTGTGTTGTAATCAAGTGATTCGCGCCGATCGCGGATCGCGAATTGCCCACGGGTGCTCGCGGCCGGTTACCTGGCAAAGTTGCCGAAGATTCACCGAGAATATCAAGATATCTCGTCTCCGCGCAACACGGTATCGATCTTCGATGAGTATCTGCCCACGTAGACCCGATATCCGGCTACGTGTACAACCCCGGCCGCGGTCATAATGATTATCGATCATTTCCGCACCGGCGGTTCCGCCGGGGTCAGAAGTTAATTCAAAATCAACGGCGATTCGCGCCGGAACACCGTCGCCTCTCGATTCCACCGAACGGAACATAGTCTGTATCTAAACTCGAATTTGAAAATTTAATCAATGCTGCGAGTACATTGTTCAGCAACTTGTTCTCGATTTTTTAAAAGGATACTACGATATTTAGTTGACATTTTTATTACGGGATTTAAATGTCTCGTTCTTTGGGAATATCTTGGAAAAAGTGTCATGCAGATTTTTTGTATAATTGCAGAAGTCACAGAGACGATCTCAAATGTTAATCATTTCAATATTCAGAAAAACCTTCCGCAGACTTGAGAATAAGAATCAGAGTACAAAATTGAAAAAAATCAAGTATAACTTAGGGTTCCATAGAAAACGTTTAAAAAATTGGTTTATATTTCTTTTTAACTGTGACGCACCCTAGCTAAAAACATGAAAAAATTGGAGATAGCGTTGATGACAATACCTTATTATTATATTAATTTCCAGGGTTGTCGCTCTGAAGCTTCAGTATGAAATCTGTTTCTTCGAACTTTTCCTGCTTTTTCATTTTTTACAACCAGAGTTTGCAACTAAAAAATCGAAAAAAATTCTCAAATCTGTCGTTCTATATGCTAAATGTGTTAGATTTTTTTGAAAATTTTTACACGCGATTAAATGGGGAAAATGGTACAAGAACTGGATTTTGAGTTTCTCCCCACTACTACCCTAACAGGCGAGGTATAGGGCTGTAACTTGGTAGAAAGGGCTCTTTCTTGGCAAGCTATCGAACGAGCCGTTTCCGGTCAAAATAGACCGAAGGGCATTTTCAACTGCCTAGACCCATTGTTTTTCCCTTTAATAATTGCAGTGAGTTGAAATAATGTACCAGAGTTATTAAATCGTTTAAATGTTTTGTACTTCCCTTTTTAATTTTCGTCACAAATGCATAAAATAAGAATGTGTGACGAAAATAAGAATGAAGACGAACTTTGAAACATTTACCAACAATCAACAAATAAATTACAACTCTATATTTAAAGAACGAGTTCTCGGAGGTTCCACGCGAACCTTGTCGAAAAGTTTCAAGAGACCCAAGGACGGTCCGCTAGATTTGGAATGCACCGTGCAAGTTTGCAATTAGTTCCGCGACCAGCACGGAGGATCCCGCCGGCATTATTCACTGATGACTCAGCACGGGAAATATTTTGAAAATACGTTTTGAATATTAAAATTCGAGGGCGGTTGTGGGTCTGAACGGTAGATTGTTCCGCTGCGGATCCTCTTTGATTCGATTGTCCCCCGGCGCATTCGAGTTGGCGACGGTCACAATGGCCTTACAAGAATATTTGCAAACGACGTCATCCATTGTCGGCGCGGTCGGCTCGTGGATTCTTCGGGATACATGGAAATCCGAGTCTCGAGACGCGTGACGACACTCGTATAATGGTCCGCTAACGACTCAACATCTGTCGCGTAGTTATTCGAGGCGCATGACGTACCGAGGCCTCCCCACGGAGAGACGACCTATCCGTCTAAATTCTGAAAGCTCTTCCGCTACGTTCTCTGCCATTTCGAGACCTCGTTGCCATTTCCAAACGACACACATCAACAAATAAATTGAAAAACCCTTTCTTTCTGCAAGATTGTCTGCAACTGCTGCAACAGACAGAAGTCACACAGACGTTTCACGCCTACTTTAACAATTGTAATATTATACGAAAACATATTTCAGACAGAAATATATTTCAAATTTGTACAGACTCGTAAAAGAATACAATTGTACACACTTTTTGGAAAAAGTAAAATCTCGAGTTAATAATTGAGTTGAAATAACACGGCCCAGCCGTTGCTTGTTAAAATAAAAATCAGTCGAATCTGTACAATTAACTGTAACATGGGTCAAGAAGGACCCCAGATCCACTTCCCATCTATCTGTCCAACTCTCCGCAGTCCGACAGTTAATTGCATCCATATATGGCATGGCCACGGTCAGAAAACAGGATCGTTCAACAGGTTGGACCATCACGAAGGTCCTTCGAACGAAGTTTCGGAGTTCCCTATAAACGTCTCCGCTCTAATAATAATTATTCAGCACGAGATGGGAACTGTTAGGGGCCAAAAATAGAGTGACCAAGTCCCGTCCATATTGCGCCCCGGCTGAATACGGTGAAAGCAAGATCAGAGCGAAGCGACGCAACGCCAGGCGATACCGAAACCCATTACGGGGCCATAACGCAAGCAGGATGGTAAGTTGCGATTGATATGCAAATCGGCCGCATCATTAGTGGGCCCCGTACGTGCGCCAGCAAAGAAGGAGCACCGAGAAGGTGTGACCATTACAGGAAAGGAGGACTCAAAGGGTGGCTGTCGCGCATTCACTCGAAAGGAAGGAGAGAGGACACGCCGATGGTCATCGGTCGTTAAAGTGAAAAATTATACTTTCCTTAGATCCTCGTTGTCGCCTCGCCTCGCCTCGTCTCGCCTCGTCTCGCCTCGCGTCGGATCCAGATTCAAACGGTCGCATCTGCGGAATGGTCAGCTGCGGCCACCGGCCAATTAGAGCCGCTCTCTGTGAGAAAGTGGCGACGAAAGGGTGGGTGAAATGGAATTCCTCTGGCCTGATATGCCACGGCCATGTGTGCTCCACCTTAACAGGCGCATTTTTATTCCTCGTGCGACAAAGGACCGTTCAACTCACTGTTTCTTCAACTGATAGACTGCAGCAGACGAGCTACCAGGGTCAGTCGAATACATCTAACAGAAGTTGTAGGGCTTAAGAAACTACATAATATAGTATAAATGATATTCTTGCAAGTGGAGGCGTAGAGAAGACACAGAGGATAAAATATTCTGATGATAAAAGTACTAAAGTGTATTTGTTCTAAAACATACCGTTGCCGAAAGTACCGCCAATGGAATAACGCCGAATTATTTGTTGCCCTACGATTCCACGGCACACATCAATGAACCAGCGTCTTTGATGATCAATTTTTCGTAGCCAGTGAGGATTTTGTACTGACAAATAATGCGTGTTACGTAAATTAACATGCCCAGTACCGGTAAAAGTAGCCTGATCGGTAAATAGTATTAAAGAGAAAAAAGTGGATTGTAGCTGCTCTTGAGCCCATCCACAAAATATATTATTTGTTAGATAGAGTAGGAATTTATTTAGTGGTTTTACTAAGTGGTAACATTCGACCCTTATTGTTTGAAACTCCAGCCGCCCACTTAGTAATAAGTGCATAAAATCCGCAGTATAATTGGAGCCTCATTTTTTAAAGAGGCCAAGTGAAATAAAAACAGATAAGCACGAAAAAATGTATAAGTAGATCTTTAATCATTGTCAGAGCAGATCTTGCATAGCTTGTACATTGTCTTGTGGCTATATTATAGGATACAGAATATGATTTCAGGGCACGGAAGAAAGTGTTCATCGTGCACGTGCGTAATGAGACATTCTCTACGACGAAAGTTAGTAACCGACGATTTAATTCAATCGATTTTCAATAAGCCAATGAAGGGGCGTATAATAAAGTCACACGATCACGCGTGGAGAATTCTCGCCCTTCGAGAGCAGACACCTGCGTCACCGTGCCCCCTATTTACGACGTATCAGGTGATGGTAAGTTCAAGACCGTTTTACCAAAACCGGTAATTTTCCCTTGGGCTAAAACACGATGCAAATCCATTGAAATTTTCTGAGAATGAATGCGCAATCTTTCCCCAGGCTTGTGAAAGCTGTCTCTGGCTGGTCCAGAGAAAATGTGAGAACTTACGGCATCGATCGCGATGGAAAGCTAGGGAACATTCTCCCTAATGTACTGTAATCATGCAGAGAAAAATGAATTTTTGCGAAACAGCTCTTTGTCGGACGGAAAATAAAAATGTCCTTTTATTTAATCCCTGCCCTACAATATCGAGTCATACTCGTGACGAAGTATGTTATTAATTTCCGAAATTAGATTCTATTTTGTCAGCTATTGAAGAACATATAGGCATACAATAGATACAAATTTTCTCCTTTTTTTTAGGAAATTACGAATTACACAAAAGTTCTAATCACTGAAACCGTAAAATGAATCGTAGTGCAAAGGGTTAACCCTTTGAGAGCGAAGGTCAGGACGTTGAAAACGTATAATCTGACCCTTCGATAGAATTTTCTGGGTCCATTATGACCCGGAGCATCAAAACAGTCATCCGTGCACCCAATTTTTTCCAATAACAAACGAATAACTTTAAAAAATTAATGGAAGTTGTAGACTGTCCTGAGCATTGTCAATAATATATGTAAAAAATATCACAATTTAGTGATTATTACTAGTGTAAATATTTCGCAAATATAATAATGCATGCGTCGATGAATATTATAAAACAATATGAACATTATGATATAAATCAACACCAAGAGAAATTATAATAGAAATATAAATATAAATACATTTGATTTATTAAGAGCGAAACACCTGGATATAAAAATAAATAAAATGGCTACTTTCGGAATAAGGGTTGCACTTTTACCTGAGTAAAACGTCAACAAAATTCAGCAAGGGTTTTAAATTTTCCCTTCGATAAAACATTCAAACAAACCCGAAGATAAGGTTCGTAAATTCCAGTCACGAAACGCCTACAACCATTCGGTTACAGCTCGCCGAGAAAGCGTTGTTGATTCTCGGAGTTAAGGGTTGCACTTCCGGTTCCAGGTGGTGGGCGTTCAAAAATAAAACGAACCGCAGCCTCTCTTCTTTAACACAACAAACGTACCTCGGAAACGTTTCCCCGCAAATAACACAAATAAGCCGAGAAAAGGAGAAGCGAGTACATAGAAAGGAAGAATTTAATTTTCTCGAACACAGGAAACGCTGGTCCCGCAATTAACAAAGCTGTATGAGACTACCAATTAATCCAACGAAGTGCTCGCCGTGGATAACGGCTTCTGACTGTCGGTTCGATTAATCAATGCTAAAATAAAGGTACTTTCACCCGCGGTCGTCGAAAGGTGAATTGCCGGAAGGGGTCGAGATTCAATCAGGCGTGTCAAAAGTGCCAGGAGGAAATCGTAATTCATAGTGTTATTCGCGATACATCTCTAACGTATCTCACTGTTGCGACGAATGTGATAAAAATCGAGGAAATGTGCTTGCCAGATAAAATAGATAAATTGTATTCTAACATACAGTGGACAGACTGTGAAATTTATGCTTTTATAAGAAACATGTTTAAATGAAATATGGAGCAGTGAATACGTTAGAAGAATTTATGAGTGTTATTATATTGTTTCCAATTTATTACAACTGTTAACAGAAGAAAGACAATTTAATGTAGAAAATATTTATTCTTCATGCAAAATAAAAATTTGTCAATTTCAAGGGACTGGCGCACAGTGGTCTGGAAATGAAGAAACTAGTACAATTTAATAGATATTATAGATGTAATAAACATATTAATTATTTTTGGTCCCTGGTTGCAACAGTTCTCGCAATAAATACGTCAAAATCGCCTCGCTTTCACGATCTACATCCTCCAAAATCCATTTACATACTCCACTTGAAACCTTCCCCTGGCAATCCTCTGACCCCAGTATTCTCCTCCGTTCCCTTTGCTCCTTTCAATTCCACAGCAACTCCCTTCATTCCGCGTTCCTCGGACACCTCTCCGGTGTTCTCCGGCCTTATTCGACTCGGTCGCCGCGTTCCTCTCCCTTCGTCCTTCGTGTGCGAAGGGTATCGTAGGATATACGTGATTACCAGCAGCCTCCGTGGCAGCAGACATTGGCCAGGGGTTAGGGGTCGTCCCGCCTCGGCTTACCGGGCAGGCTGCGAGTAATTGCAGCCGACTGCAATCCCGGGAAACCGCATCCTGCATCCTCGGTCCACGACGAAAAATTACGCGCTCCACGTGAATGGGCGCAACCTTCCGTGCCGGCCTTTCGTGTAGCGAGGTTGCGAGAAAATCAGCGAGGAATCCGTCGATCATCTCCTAGCAGGATTATCGCGAATATTAGTTGAATTAGAACTGCGATGAACAATTAACCCTGCTGCCGGCCGTCGAGCTTCCTTTGTCCCTTTTACATTCTGCTCTCTTTGCTATATCTTTAAAAATTAAAATTTCACCGAGCTGTTATGCAGAGTGCCAAGAAGTTATGTTTATATATTCTATATCTACGATGTGATGTAAATTGACATAAAAAAACACCCCGTTAAATTGACCTCAACTTTGACCTTGAGAATCAAGGTAAAAGAGAAACAAAATATTTTCTTGTCAATCCTGTCCTACTGGTCATGGGGACCAACTTTGCGAAAGGAATTATGAGGCCCATTGTAAAAGAACATAAATAAATTAACTTTATGGAAAATTTTTAGGTGTCCGACGTTAGGGGATCTTCCACTAATAGTATTCTTATCTAGTCAGGTCTTCATTTTGTAACCCTTTCTTCTCGAATTTTGAATGCTAAATTAAATTAATCACCAGGAGTTGGATATATGTAAATGATACCCTAGAAATGCTGGGTCAAAGTGAACCCAGTATTAGCTTCTCAAATATAAAAAGTAAGTTTTTGTAGGTTCTGGTTTAACGGAGAACTTAATCTCCGATGATTGATATATTTAAACAATTATTTCATTTAACTCGCACAGCTGCTATAGTTTGACTAATAAATTTGAAATTGTCTCGGCACGACGATTCATCGGAACGATTCAAATTGCACCGATCAAAAACAGATTCTTAATCAGTTGTCGATATTCCTGTCTATTTGTCCGATCGGGAGCATGGTCGGCGCCTGCGACGCGCGCGCAGCAGCCACCGTTATTACCATAATTACGTACAATGTACAATTAAGTACGCTGATCGTGGTAATCAAGATCATCGCGATGATCATCATCATCATTATCATTATTCCGGAATGCTGTTCCCGTTTTCAAGGTACATTTAAAAGGGATGCTCTCGGGCTGTAATTTCCCGAATAATTCATAAAATAATGCGCGGTTCGATTGAAATACCTTTGGATGTAGTTGCGCGTTTAATAAATTAACCGTTGACTGTAATTTCGAGGATAATTTCGCCGACCTCGGATCGTGCTGGATCAGTGTACGTGATCCGTTAGTGATAAGAAATCGCCGAAATACCGACGGACCATGGCTATTAAGGGGAATCGATCAATTCCCGATCGGAGAAGTGAAACAACAAGCTTCCGTCAGCGTCCTCCGATAAATCGCGTTATCCTTGACACGACAATTAAAAAGTGAATTTACGATCATCAAACAAGCTCGCCGGGCCGACAGACACGGACATTGTGTAATTTTTTCGTAGGCCACTGCGCCAGCGTGAACGCGTGATTTAATTACGTTACCGCGCGGGACGAGCAGATGCAACGAAGGCCGAGATCGTGCTCCATTTCGATCAGTAACGATCGGTCTTGGTGAAAAAGGGCGCGAGATCGATCTTACGGTATTAACGCACCTTGTAATTCATTGTCTGCCACCGGTGAATAATCTTCCCAGCCTGATAACCGTTTTTTTCCAGCACGATTCCGATCGGAACACGTTAACAAAGTGGCGCATCGTTGCCAGCGGGATTCTTCGAACGTACGGCGTTTCCTACTTTACGTTTAAAACGTCCAACGAATGTTTATTTAAACCTTAAGTGAACTATTCGGGCCGGTGGAGACCCCAAATTGAAAGCTAATGATTATTTAATGTGTAATTAATCATACAACTATTTGGGGATTTAGATGAAATTTTATATTGAATGTTGAATATAAATGTAATATTAATGTAACATTTATGATGGAAAAGTCATTGCATTTTTAAAGTACATTTTGAAGGGTTGTGCATGTCAAATGACTGGTTTCACAATTTTTTATTTCATAATTATTACAAAGATGAAAAAATTCCGAGTAATTTAAGGAAAATTCTAGTTTTTTAATATTTATAAAACATTCGATCATATTTTGTGCTCGATACGGTTATCGGTGACTTTCGACAAAAATTTTAATATTTCCCAATTCAATGTCCATTGAAATCTATGAATAAATTATGATCAACTCATCTTAAAAAAAAACTGGAACATAATAACAATTTATTTGGTTCAGTAAAAAGTTTTATATATCCGGAAGAAAATAAAAATTTTATTAATTGTATTGTATATGTGAATATTTTGTAATATTTCAGAAATTTGCACACGCTATAAACGTCAAAATGTCCGCCGTCTATTTATACAATACGTTTTCTATGGGCTCGTATAAAATCAATAATTTACCAGTTAAATAAAATAAAATAAAATAAAATCGCTTCTTCGGTCACAATGCCCAATAATTTAGCCGAGGGAGACTCGTTCTGTCAAATTCATAGAGTTTTCAATAAACCAGCTGCGTTTCGAGTTCCGGGAGACGCAGGTAACGGCGCGAATAGGCCCGCGACGGCCATAAGTTTGCAATTTTCATTCCCGGCGACGATCGAGGCCGACGATCCCGAGTTTTCTTTCAAGATCAATGCCTCGTGATGGTTTTTATTCCCATTCCGCTGTATTGAGCAATGTTCCGCGCCGAAGACACCGGGTCTACCCAATCGGCATTCAACGATTTCATAAATAACCATTATTGTCTCGTTGAAATTCCCTTTACGGTAAACCGGTGACAGGGAGGATCATAATTTCGGGGTTAGGCGAGTCGTGCGCCCTCCGGGAAGGTATGGCAGCCTCTTGTCCCGTGTCACAGATGCTTTCTACGACAAGGGACGAAAATATTCTGTAAAAATGTCCGAAATAAATAAGCCAGTTCGTGCGTCCGAAATAAATAAGCCAGAGACGAGCGTGAAGAATCGGACCTCTTCAATTTTTGTGAGTATGCCTCGGATTTTTTGGTGCCTTGAGCACGCCTGCTGGTCGGATCAAAACAACTGTCAACTAAACATAGGGGTGAACGAGAACCCGAAATATCGGGTCGGGTCGGGTCGGGTTCCCAAAAATTTCGAGATTCCTCGAATTCAGTTACGAAGAATTACGTTCCTCGATAATAATTGTATAAAAGATTCTAGGATAATGCGTCACCCATTTCTGTGAAAAATTATAACAATGTTATTTTGAAACTGCACATTATAAACTGGAACTATAATACCATATTTTGAATTTGTGCATACAATAATGTCATCTTGAAATGTGACATTATAAATGAAACATCATTCGCAGTTTTAATCTCACGTTTTAAATAAATACATTTTGGTAACACAGAGAGGAAAAAAGAATAAAATGATTTACAGTATAATCAAGAAAATGGAAATGAAGAAAACAGTTTAATAAAAGAAAATGGGTCTTTTAATTTCTCTCTCTCTGTTAAATCTTTTTAGTGTATTATTTTTCGTACAAAAATAGCCACAAGCAGCTTTAATATTTAAATTGCAAATATTAATTGATTATAAATTCACGTTTAGTACTTTATTTTTAATTGCTTTTTGTTGGTTCAATCAAGCTACTCGAAAATGGAATTACCTCTTTATTCCAGCAGCTGGTTCATTCCCAATTATATAAAATCATCGCATTATTTGAAACATAAAAATATGTCCTGTAATAAAATAGGTATTTTGGTAAATGTAATTTCAATTCCATCTATTACCAAACTTCAAATAATCATTTCGAAGTGTTCATTTCATCATTCATTGTAATTTGGAATACAATAAAATTGAAATTGATTTCTGAAATAAATTAGAACCCTTCGGACTTTAAAGGGAAGAAAATGAATTTGTATTTTCCCCCACTTTGTAACGATCGAGGTGAATTATTCTTCTTTTCCATGAAGATCTTTCAGGACTTCTTCCATATTGGATGTAACAGTTATGGCGTTCAGTCATCTCGGTGTCTCGAATTTATTTGACGCAAATCGCGACGCGGGCCCCGTAGCATGGGAACGGCCGATAAATCCGCCGCGGTTTTCAGGCTGCGGTCGATAACGAATTTCCGTGGTGCGACACCGCGAAACGGCAATGAGGAAGTCGCCTAACCTGGAAGAAACGTCGGTACGAGTTCGCACGGACGTAAATTTACGCGCGTACCCAATGAGAAAGGCGAGAATCGCGGATGACGGAGGCGCGAAACCGCACACTGCTACTTTTTCTCCGGTTGCCCCCCCCCCCCCCCTCCCCCCCCCATGTCCGGCGACTGTCATAAATGTCGATGGTCAATCCCGTGGCTCCCCTGCAGTTTGCCAATTTGTTGCTCGCAGTTCCTCGCGCTGCCATTGGCTCTGGGACGACAGTAAAACTCTGGGAAATGCGAGGCCGAGACCAATTTCAATTTCAACCGGGACCTTTTCACTTGACGCGCTACCATAACCATAAATTGATTCGAGGATTAGGCGAGTGGAGAAAACCGTTTTCGTTGAGATAAAAGGCCACTGGCTGTATCGATCACCAATTTTTCATCGGTGCCTCCGCGAAAGGATAGTTGTAACATTAATTACAGTGGTTTACGTCAGTACCAGGATTTCTGAGCGAAAGGTGCTCGTGTCTTTTTCAAGAGACGCTTCGGGCGGTTTATTCATCTTTGTGGTTAACTGTGTTGTAAGGGAATTCAACTTATTGGGAATTTTACAGTGACTCAATCAATGATGATTTCCAATCAAAATTAAATGTAAACATTTTTATAATTCGTCGACACTTTTATATCTAGTGGACTGCGGTTCTTCGTGCAAAATAAAAATGTCCTAAATTAATTATAAGTAATAGAAATTCTTAAATTTTTCTAATATGTGTAATATAGATAAAGAAAATCAAATTGGTAGAGAAAACAAAAATGATAGTACAGTGATCTCTCTTTATATGTCGCCAAGGCCTGGAAGATGAACGTCGCGGAATTATCCCCACTGCCGCGGGGTACGACCCGTGTTGTTGACATATATCGAGAATTCACTGCACTTAGCTTTTCCCTTTATATGCTTCGCCTTGTGAACTTAACCCTCGTAAGCTTGTCAAAAATAGTTATGAAGACAATAGAGACAATCACCTATTTTTATCTTACGCTTCAAGTGAAAATATACATTATTAAATAGCATAGGCTAAATAAATACAATAACTGACTACAATGGCTGACACCATTGTACTTAGACGTCAAACAAAAGCTGAAAATTCTTGCAAAAATTCTAGTGACACAGAATCGCCATAATATTGCTGTAGACACGATTTTTTCGCAATCACTCTGTACTTGCCCCCGGGGGGAGATCGGGGTCAGCCGATAATAATGCCTCGGGGCGCAACAATGGCGGCCGGTTCATCTCGCGCTCCCATTACACCATTATAAATCATGCCTCCACTCATTTTCGTGATTCGAGGCTGGGCCAGGGCTCGACGTACTTGACGTGTAGGGTCACCAGGGTCGTGGACCAGGTGAAATACTCGGAAATACAAAGCAGGGAGTCGATTCGTTCCGCGCGATTCGGTATCGCGGACGATCACGCGCGCGGAATCACGAGATATCAACGGGACGCGACCTCGCGTATTGTAAATTTCATAGAGCGTGGCCCGGAATGCGGTAATAACGAAAACAGGCTACGTGAAATGCCGACGAAATGGCTCGGGCCGATTTATCGACGAATTTTACACTCGCGAGATGCGTCGCCATAAACATTTAACACGTCGGAAGTTAATTTGTGCGAATGCCTATTGGTGCCACATATTATTGGTTTCGCGATGCAGATTGCGAGTGGGCAAAATCGATTTCGCGTAATGAGAAGGTTTAATCCTTGATCGTGGGTCGTTTGTAACACATTCGTTCGATTGCAATTGCATTGTTTAACCAGTCCCTTTCTTCTTCTTACTCTAAGCATTATTAGATGACATTTAAACATTTAATTCAATATTCGGCACTTCAGGGTCATATATCTAGCCTCTAAAATTGGAAACGAATTATTTAAACATAAAAAACCCATAGATATTTAGTTCAATTTCATGTAATTTATTTTACTCTTCACTGGTAAATACAGTGTAGTGTCTGGATAATTATAATCGTTTCAATCCCAAACTTTCAGTTTCATAAAACATTTTGGATCTAGTAAATAAATATTTCAAGTACTAGTATGTTTGGGTGAATGACTTGCAAATAATTCGTCGATAATTTAAATAGCTATGGGAATTAAATACTGCAATTTACTGAAAAAGTAAAAAACGTATTATCAGTGTACTAAATTCGATTTTTAAAGTTCAGAATAATTTATTTGCTGACTAACTTAAGTGTAGCTTCAGCAATTCATTTTGGTGATGCACTACGAAAGTGAATATATCATTAATGGATGAAATTTCATTTTTAAGCTTCTATGTATATCAGTCAAGTTCGTATCGAAGGAATTACAGTTATGTTCCCATTTGAATAGTTTATTTTCTTGCTAATTTAAGCGTAGCTTCAGAATTGAATTTCTGTAATTGATTACCAAAGCAAAGGATTTTGTGAGCGAAATTCGTATTAATGGGGTTGTATTAATAATGCTGCGCAATCACGAGGAACATTTCAGAATTAATATTTTCCGGTACGTGTACGTAGAAATGAAAAAAGTTTGTCTCTCCCAAGGAAAAGCAGGCAACTTCCGAGGATTCACTTTGAAAAGGCAGAAAGCTGGTGGGAGTGGAAGAACTCGACGGTGCGCGAATACTCCCGTGCTCGGCCGGTTGCCTGGTTCAAAGGGAGTTTCTCCCAAACGTGATAAAACCGACAGGAAACTATACTGCGGGCTACAAGAGTTTTAATAGAAATTCGAATGCCAGAAATTCCAGATTGAACGACGACTGCAACCGTGGCTTCCCGTAAGCCCACGTGTGTCCATGCTGCGAGATAAGATCCGGCGAGTCTGTAAGCCTTTAATCGATGCTATCCACTTAAAACTGAATTTACGGGACGTGTTTTCGATAAGTCTACATTTACACACATAGTTGCTGGCGTTCAGCCACGATTCGGTGGAAGTTACGTACGACTTTTACAAGAATGCCGGGCGACATGTCAGACGGAAAGAAGCCATTTTTCTTACTACCGGTTGACAGACCAGATAAATCTCAAAGTATTATTTTTGAAGACGGGATCATGTAAAAATGATTTCTATTGGAACGAGAGGCTTGTTACTGTAAATGCTGCAAAAAAATGAAATAAAACATTCTTCAATTTTTCAATATAAATCATTTTTCAAGCTTAATGTTATATGTAATGCGAATTTCGTTCTATATTTTTGTAAGAAACACAGACCACGATTATTAATTTTCTGTAAACAAAATGGCTGTAAATATGTAAAAATATTTTTCACTTTCCAAGAACATGAAAAAAGTCGCATTATATTTATGAAATGTTCTGGTAATTGTTGTTTTATTCATATCGTGCCATTCATGGAGAAACAGTATTTTTATACAAAACATTACATATATTTTTATCATTTTTAAAATTACACATATCAAGAGAAAATTGTTATTAAGACATTGCATACAATTTTAGAGTTCTTTATGAAATTGTGCAGATATATAAATTCCAAGATAGTATAATCAGAAAACAGGAATTTATATTTCCCACTCAGAGTCTTTTTGGTTGACAATGACGAATAATTATAACAATTATATTATAGAGGGAGACAATATAAAATTTTACCACATGAAACGAATTTCTGTAGCAAATTTTAATAAATTTTGACCAAGCCTATATTTCCAACTATTGCTAAGTAACATATGGGTCAACCTACTTGCATTCATTTCTTAAAACCAATTAAATGTTAGAAGCAGGTACTTGTACTAGTTATTGGCAATTGATCTTTCCTGTAAGTTAAAGTGAACGGAAAGTAGCGAAAGGAATCTGAGGAACAGATTAAACAGAGACTATGTAACAGTAAAATTATATTCACCTATAATTCAACGACAGACGGTCTGAGAAGTAGGAAAAATCGAAAAAGGAATTTCTGTGTGTCCATCTAATTGAAGGAAGACTATGTAACAGTAAAAATTTTATTCATCTATAATTCAACGACAGAGTGCTTGAGAAATTGAGTCATTAAAAAACGAATCCCTGTACTTCTATTCGACTTGGAAAAATTGTCTGAAAAATATGTCAAGCTTATAGTGGCTTAGAGGATCATGTTACAGGCGTCGGAAGCACAAGAAGCGCTTCAATCGATGGTATCACGGTATAAAACTCGATACAGCTAGTAGACTTCTTTGCCTCCTACTGTTGAAGGGAGTTTCATGCAGTCGAAGCGAAGAAGGTGTTTGTCGACGTCTCCTCTCACGCATCCCGTCACGCGCGCGCGGTTCACCTAAAAATTAACCAGCAGAAAATTTTAATTAAGATTTCCTAATTCCACGCCGTTGCCGCACCCGTTAATTACAATGAAACGTTTAATAATCGCTTCGCGCCGAGATTTACACTTCAAGCCAGGCCTCGTCCCGTAAAATTTCAATCACCATAAACTCTGGTGTTTGCCCTCGCCGTGGATTATCGTCGCTTTCCATGATTTTTACGCGCCCCCCCCCCCCCCCCCCAACCCGGTAATGCTCGTGCAATCTACCAGCGATTAATCGACCCTGTAATCACTCGAAATCGACTATTTCGGATTCCTGACCGACCTGAACCCGGCCACCCCTAATTTTCGTTCGATCTTCGATCGAGAGACGTATCAGATAAACCGAGAGGGAAACAAGTATTCTGATCGTGATCTTTATTGGCAGTGATCTCGAGACAGTGTCGATCATTTTACACTCGTTTTACTTTCATATCCCCGGTTTTCAATTATTCAGCAAACTAGTATGAGACACACAACACTATTTTATCAAATCGATTTTTAATTAATCTGAGACTTTGCTTCTGATATTGAAAATTATTGTTACGTTTAACCCTAGGTTTACGGAGCACTAAAAATTACTATTTTACATTAGCTTATAAAAATAACATGAATGTATCTATCAAAAGTTGTCGCCATTTTTTGTAATAATATATATATCCAAAGATTTGTTAAATAATTCCTCACAGATGCATCTTTACAATCCCAATATTCGTAAATTAAAAATATTAGAATCCGTCATTTTTACGAGTCTCGTAAATCTAGAGTTAAGCGCACATAAGAAAAATATTACTAGATAGATTAAAAGAATTTAAAAATGTCAATGTGTTAATTTCAGCTAACTAAAATCGTTAAAGAAAAATTAAGTATCTATTCGGCTTCTGTTATAAACAATTTATATAGACAATTTTAATTTTGCATAAAGATCCTCAGTCAGATTATACATAAACACAGAAAGCTCATTACAATGATATTATATTCGCAGCCTGAACAATAATTAAAGCTGAATCGAGTTTAGTTTAGAGTTTCTTTCAGCCTATATTTCATTTAGGGATGTAACAAAATGAATTTTGTTAGAATAAACTCTGTGTGAATGCAATTTTTGCTTATTCGTCCTCGCATCCACAAATTTCTGCAACGCAGCTCTTAAGTTGTGTTAAACAATTGCACGCAACATTACAGATAGCGCTGATTAATATTAAATTGAATCGCAAACAGATGCGCCATTGAAAATGGAGTTTTACAGCTTGAGAAAATTGAACTCGCAATGTAACGCGGATAGCGATTCCGGGATCGGAGATTTAATGATTTCAGTGGTGAATCATTTTTCCTGTATCGACTTCTTGTGATTGGATTCGATTCAGTTGTAACTGTATAAGGAGAGAAACTCGTCCTTCGGAACTTCGTTTCACGAAAAATGCGGAAACGCCGAGGCGGTGCTGTAACTCGAGTAGCGTAACCACCGGCTTGATGAATGAACAACGATGCATTCCGTGTTTCGTATGGGTACATGCTGTGGCGTGCAAGCTAATTTATTTCCCACAAATACCGCTGCACCCACGGTAAATTGTAATTCCCTTATCGACGGGCCCTATCGTCGCTGTTCGAATTCGAATATCAATGAAATTACTCGTTACGCATTTATGATCGCCTACTTTCGTTCACTTAATTTTTCATTCAGCAAACCGTTAATTTAATACTTTTATTCCCTTGTCGTTCGAATAATTTAACGACTATATTGTCAGTAATCGGGTGATTCAATGTATTACCAATAATTCAATGATCTAATATACAATGTTGTCAAGAATTAAATCATTTAATATACAATATTATCAGCAATTCAATCATTTAATATACAATATTATCAATAATTCAATAAATTAATGATTTAATATACAATATCATCAATATTTCAATAATTCAATGACTTAATATACAATATTATCAATAGTTCAATGATTCAATGTGCAATATTATCAATAGTTGAATAATTGGATATACAATATTATCAATAATTCAATAATTCAATAATTCAATAATTTAATATAGAATATCATCAATAATTCAATAGTTGAATAATTTAATATAGAATATCATCAGTAATTCAATACCTCAATGATTTAATATACAGTATTATCAATAATTTAATGACTAAATGTATTACCAATAATTCAATGATTCAGTATATTATCGGAACTTCAACAATTCAATATATCGTTAATAGTTCAATCACCCAATATATTGTTAAGAATTCAACGGTTGAAAGCATTATGCATCTTCAATCTTTTTTCTTAAAAATAACATTGTTACCTTGCATTTATCGAAGTAGACAACGTCATTTTAAGGGCATGCGTCTGGCAGACTCTTTTTTAAAATAATATCATTATCTTCCATTGATTGAAGTCGATAATAGTATTATTTTAAAAAACGTTCCGGATAGACTTTATCAAAAAATAATATTATCATCTTCTCGAACAAATAGTTGAAAATCGAGGGAAGGTACTATGTACGAAATATTAATTTCATGCACTCCATAATCCTCGTGTAACACGTATTTGATAGACATGGCCATTTTAAATCCATACTACGATAACACTGCGGTATTTCCATTAATCTCAGGATCCATCACGGATTAAACCGAGCGAGGATGTTGCAAAAAGGCTCCCATAAACTCGAAGAACCCCATCCCATAGTTAAACTCTTATTCCATGATTTTTCCTCGAACTTCTAACCGAAGTTCAAAGAAAGATATTAGTATAAAAGGATACACGAACGGGTAGTGGTAGGGGAAAGGGGTAGGGGGTTGCCGTAAAATTCTTCCCTTGGTGCATTGAATTTATACAAAATCGCAATAACCGTGTAAACGTTTCATGAAGCGTTTTATCTCGTCGATCGCAATCATGCGAGATGCGCATTCATAGCGTAACTCTCTGGTCGTTTCACCGGGCATCAGTAAGTGCGCGAGAGGTTTACGATGATTTGACTTCATCGCCGATGCAACGCCCTTTCCATGCCCTCCCGTAGGATTCCAGGAATTGCATAAGCGTTGCGTCGAGGCGCGTGGGCAACGCGATGCATCCTGTTGAACCGAGGCTCGAATGCACGTGGCCCGTTCGGGCGGAGGTCAGGCAGGTGCGCGCCGTGGGGTCATGCAACGAACATTCACTGTCACGTTGCGGATATCATGCCGCGTGTCGACGCGTACGCACTTTCACGCGGAACGCGTACACAGCTCGCCTCGCCGTACATACGATCAGTGTTGAAACACTCTGCGGCGCCGAGAAAGCGGAGATCGAAAAACTTATGGTACACTTTTTGATAGGTTCTGTCTGATAGGGTAGACCACCCTGACTATGTTTTCGATATTGTTCTTTAAGGATGACTGATAACTGAAAAATTCCCCTCTTTTCACAGCGATGTTAACATAACTCTTAGCTTAATTCTCAATTTTTATCGCAGCAAAATATTGAAACATGGCAGAGTTATTTAATGTCTTTGAGACGGAGTTTCATTGGTATATCGATGGATGACGAACATTGAATAGTCTGAAAATGTTTTTTATTCTCAAACTTGAAGGTATTGTCTAAGATGTAGCATAGTTATGTGTAGATATTAAAAAAGTCGATCATCGTAACGAATACTGAATGATATTCAACGGATACTGCTATAATAATATTAAATAATTACAGCTACATTAATATTGTGAATACGCGATATGTTTGTAACATTTAACTTGTTTGAATGGAAATGTTATCACGTGGATTCGATATGGAAAGTCTCATTTTATTCCTGTTTCATTTTCCAAAAATGGAATTTAATAATTTAATTGTTTTCTGCTTATGATAGAAGTATAATTGGCCGCTACAAAGTGTACTACTGTTTTCCAAAAAAAGTTTAGTTTTTGTACGTTGCCAATCACATTAATGGTAAAAGATAAAATAGATGTAACTCAATTGTGCACTGGATGCATTTATGATAAAAACGAATGAATCATTTTTCTTACTTAAAGAGTTAACAAAGCTAGTTTGGAATAATAGATATTTCACGATGGACAACTTTTCAAAACGTTATACCTATTAATAAGAGTCCGAGCTGAAATTTTATTGAACATTTTTATGAAATTTTAATATTTATTGTAAACGCCATTCAAACAAATATCTGCAATAAATACTGAGTAGTTGAAAATCTTTCTTCAGTTCTATATATTGTAAAATATGAATTTAAAAATACCATTGATGTAAATAAATATTAATTAGGAAGTGAGACAATTTTTTCCAAAGCGAGAAAGTTACGCATGGTGTATAATAATTAAAATTATGTTCGAGATTCGAGGATGTGTGGTCCTTTGGCGGTCGAGAAAAGGGGGCCAAGGATCACGAAATTGCAAGCGTGATGGTCGGGCGAACTGCATTAAGGTGCTTCTTCTGCACAGGAGGGAGCCATGCTTGGTTCAACAAGTGCAACAAGCGCAGCAATTAACACAAACTATTCAAATAAAAATAAAAAGTAATTACCACTTTGAAAGCTCACACTCTCCAAAAAGGATTAAAAGTCAACATTAATTCTTTTCAAAATTGCATCAGAACTTACATTTTCCAGAGAATATGCATTAAAAATGCTGAAAGTGCATTAATTTTAACACTATTCAAACCTACACTAATGACAATACTTTTTCTGAACCTTATTTCAAGAATGATAAATTATTTCTAAAAGAAGGAGATAAAATTATATGAAAATGAAGTTACTAGGTGAAATATTGAACTGTAAGAGTACATTAGAAAAACTCAAGAAGTTACATTTCCTCCGATTTATTAAAATGATTAAAAGAAGAAATACCTTTTCATTTGTCCAAAAATGGCATGATCAAATACAAAACTGTGACATCAGAAGAATTGAACGATGTTGTTACGTTATCCCCGAGTTATGAAAATTATTGAAAGAGGAAATACACTATCATGTAACTTCTGTTTCGTAGAACAGACTCGGACAATTTTTATTTTGCATAGATAGCCGCAATCTAATTATAAGAGAAATAAACATTTTGTTTCACGATGCCCATTGATTGAATACGACGATTGTAATCGACAGCAGTACCCATAGATTGTTTCATGAATGAAACGAGTAAGAGGAAGCCGCAGTTAATCTTCGTTGAAGTTTCTATTCTACCGTTTTTGCGTCTGCAGACAATTATGACATGTTATAAATGCAAGGAAGCTGTGCCCAGCTAATAACACTTCGTTTTACGAGCCGAAGCTTCTTTCGTCCGAGCGAAACGGTCGATTCAATTGATGGTTAATCAATCGTCAGTTAACCGGCACTAGGAAGCTCGAGGAGCAGTTGACCCGAGTCGACAGCTCACTTACGGTCGACGGTACCTCTCCAAGTTTAATACCGGACGGCTAGTCATGGTTCTGTGATCTATAAGTTTCACTTCCTCGTTCCCACACCGTTCAACTTAATGGCGAACGGTTGGATTAATCAATCGACCGTACAACACCGCGCTGCAATCGATTCGCTCGCGCGCCGAACATGGCTATCGGAATCGATCCTCTCTTCCGATTCTGTCCAAGTGTAAGGTTCTGCAATTTTATCGCAATTTTATCCTGAGCCGCACTTACCGCCGGACGTGTTAATTGATCGCGAGGATTTATCAAACTGGATGCCGAATGTACTCCTGCATGATCAAAGCAATTCCCACTGGCAACGTTCACATCCTCGATAATATATTATTGAAATCAGCTTCCCTTGAACAGGCTTGATCGTTCCAAAAAGAGAAATAATTACATGTAATGGGTTCGTATACATGTATTGGTAATGAAAGATTTGTTGATAAGGGCTTTCAAACTTGAAAATGAAGGGAATCTATAATATGAATCATGCTCGCTCACACTTTTAACAATTATTTTATGCACAACAGCAATCCAAAAAACAAATGATTTCATATATTAAAACATTTTATTAAATCACAATATTTCCATTAACTTTTCAGTGTTCTCTTCTTATTTATAGAGTGTGGATTTTATTCGTTTAGGATCAAAACTACCAGGTGAAATGCCAAACTGTAAAGATACCGGAACAGTTTAAAAATATTTTTATATCCTCCGTAATTGATTAGAATTATTAAAAGAAGAAATACATTTTTATTTGAATCCTGTTTCTTACAATTGATTTAGTTTGCTTGCATCTTACATATTTCAGCTGTATTTTAGCATGTTATAAGTAGACATAACCTGCATCAATAGTTTCGACAGACTAATTGTAACACTAAAGGAAATATAATAAAAAAAAGATATAAGGTAATGATGAAGGAAAACAAAATTTTAGAAAACTGTTTTGTCTTGACCTTGCCAGAAGATTTTCATAGAAAATAAAGGCAGGGAGATGTGTGTAAATAATAATTATAATTAAAGTGCGCAACTGTGCAGCTTATTTGAATTCGAGATCGAGAATATTATAAAAATGAAACAAGACTGGAATTATTCCAGGTGGATGATCTCAATACGTAAATCGGCGAATTTCGAGGAACGTTTTAATTATAAGCAGAACATCAAATGTAACGACGGTAAATTTTAATAAGGAGGTAGGCATGATGTTCGCCAATGTGAGTGAGCATTTTCAAAGGGGAAGAGACAGTCGCGCGAGGGAGCAAATTTTAATAACAGAAGCGCAGGCTAAGCTCAAGTTCCGCGGGGATTGTGCTCTTTCTTAATCATTAGTCTCCTTGCAAAAAGAAGGGAATCGTTTGGGAAGGAGAGGAAGAACGTACGAGCGAACGTACCGGCTGCTTTTATAGCCGCGAGTGACGAATTAAATTAATATTAATCTGGAGCACACACAGCCATCAAAATTCCGGCGTATGGGCCCCGCGATCTGCATAATTTCAGATTTCACAGAGGCTCCCCCTTTTTATTTCGGCAAATTCTGCCTTTGCCTTGCGCCGTTTATGAACAAAAGATTGCTGCTGGAGACTCCGCGAGCATAAGCGTGCACGAGAGAAATGTGCTTAACCGTATATTGTTCTGAATTAATACGATGTTCCGAAGTCCATCAAATACGTATGTTATTAACACTAGAACTACCGAGCAATAAATGCGACTGACGTATATTGCTTTGTAACAGTGACAAGACTGTGCCCATTCAAACTTCATACCACTTTTATTGTAATATGTGCTTCAATGAAGAGGATCATTAAAAAATTTCCGATGAAAAGATTTTTACAATTTCAGTAATTGTAAAAGGAAAAATTAGGAACAAGTCATTTTGACTCGTCCGGTAATTCTAGTGTTAATCAAATAAAAATTGTCTGAATAAACTGAATTTCTTCTCTTATTAATTATAATGTATCCAAAATAATGTAACGATAGTCTTCGATTCTTGTGATATTTTTACTGTTCTGTATTTCACCTACTCATCTTTTTCATAAATGCATCTAATCCGCGGACTAGTTAATTTCCTCTAAACCGAAATCAAACTCCATTTTGTAGATCATTGGTTAATATGTAGTCACATGCAAAAACAAAACATCGATGACTTTGAAATCTCGAGAACAATGACCTTCGGGGAAAGAATTATCCTCGCCATAATACGTGTTCCCTCGAACCAAGTACAGTGTTGACGCTATACAGGGTGACTCACCAAACTCGACCATCTAAAATATCTCGCTTGTTTTTTATGATAGAAGTTTTCAGAAGAAAACAGAGGGGCAAATATTATGATAGGCAAACAAATTTGTTTAAGGTCACATTTTTCGATATCTCAAGGTCATCGAACTTATTTTTAATTGGAATGATATACTTTTATTATCGCTATATGATAGCCAAGGTCCAGGCTTTAGATTGTCGAGTAAGGTGAGACACCCTGTACATGTCGATGTGGATCAAATAATAGTATCTCCTGGCCGATATATGTCCCTGACTAGACCCGTGCTTTGGACGTAAATCGAGTGAACACTGTAATTCGTCCTTTCGACATTTCGCGTCGGGATATTATCGGGACACGCTGTGTATCAATTCTCATCGAACACATTCTATCCGGACAATTAATTAATCGCGCACGAACGAATATTCTTGTCGCTCGAAAGAAACCGTATTTCTGCGCGCTCGATCATTCCCCCAGAAAATACCGATCGTACCGTTTCCTCTATCTGTGCCGATAAGGGTGTCGGGCACGTATTTGATCCATTTAACACTAGCGACGAGTACGACGACAACGCTATGTCCCCGCGGGATGATTTGTGGCTGCGTCGGTGCCCCGATTCCTCGTTTTCTAATGCCGCGGCCGGGAACCGGGCGATAAATTAACGGCGATACAGCCGGCGATAAAGCGAGAGAACTCGATCGCCGCGCGAGAATGAATTGCGGGCGCGTGTTCCTCGCGGAAAACGAAGAAGGATGGGGCGCAGGTGTAAATGCCAATAGGCGTAGGAAACTGGAGAACACCGGGATCCGTCTGTAAATCTCGGAGGCCGCCGCGCCGCGGGGGCTTCCACCCAACGGATTACGAGCACGCCATATAGATCTGCAATTATAATTCTCGACGTGGACAAGACGCGGGAGTGGTTGACACAGAGGGGAACACGATCCCGCGGACCAGCTACACGCTGATTCCGATGTTCAATTTATGACCGAGGCAGGCGCCGGTAATTAACTCGTTCGGCTCGGTCGACGGAGAAATTGTAATCTAATTCCTGCGTCTTTATCCAGCCCGGATCGGGTGAATCAATTTTCATGCTTGCTCCAAGTCCCATGGAAAATATAGCTCAGCCTCTGACGCAGGAAATGAACATACAGTAGTCGTTTTATCGTTCCGGGTGGAGGCTCTCACAATAGGGGAAATTTAGGGGAATACAGTTACCCCCTTTCTGTCATTAGTCATGTGATGTGATATGTGCACGACGGAGACGATTTGCATCACTACGACTCAAGGTCACTGTGCGCGTCCTGAACCGCCTAGTACACAGATACACTCCCAAAGAAAAAGATAGCACACGCGTGCTATCTTTAATTTCTCGCGTTATAATTATGGTACAGGAAATGTGCCAATGATACAGAAAGACAACCTTCTACCAATATATAAACATAACTTTTATTGACTTTTCTTCAACGAATTCTCGTCGTAAAAATACAAATATCCAAATGAATACAGACAAAATGATAGCACATCTGAAAAATATTCCATATTATATAAATTTAAAATAGACAAATATGAAAATGATATAACTGTACCTGTGTTTAATAATGTGTGGAACCTCCTTGGTTCTCAATTACTTCTATCATCCTTTTCGTATGTCCTTTACGTGGCCATCTATAAAAAAAAAACTATTAACACAAGATTATGCCACCGAACAACCGACTAGGTGGAATATTTTGAAAGGCTCACCCTGTATATGGGAGGGAGAAAATTTGTTTCGTAACCCAGATTCGTACGGTTCTGTATAGAGTCTTAAAGTACTGTCGCGAAGTGTATGTTCTACAGTGTAGAGTATAGCCCTTGCAAACCAGGGTCCAAAGAAACGAGACAAAAATCAGATTTCCCCGAGGATTGGGTACCGACACCAATTATAAAGCATCCTCTAATGGCGGCGGTTCTAGCAGGCAGTGGCACGGCAGTGGTCGTCGGTAGGACCCGTCGCGGCAATTTACGCCTCATTATGCGAGGTTACGCTAACAAGACACGGTGTCTTGTGGCAGAGAGCAGGACGGTGTTCAACTCTGAAATTGCGGCCGCACGATGACAACGTAAACTCTCGACGAAAAAGGGTTTCGGCCGGGTTCGCGGTAAGATACGGTCGCGTACGTCCGCGATTAATTCGTCAGGTTATGGGCTCCCTGGTTCTCGTGGCAGCGAGCGTAATATCCGGTGAAGAGGAGTTCACGCTGCGGCCAGCGAGACCGACGACACCGAAATCGCAACAGCCGCCCGTGAGAGGTTATGGGCACGCAACGCGGAATCTGCAAAAACGAAAAATTCCTGGGTTCGATCGTTCCGATCCCGAGGCTGCTTTCCGGACCTCTCGTTTGCGGGACCGTTTTTTTATTTTTGTTCGACGTCCACCTTGTGGTCGTGCGCCTCATAACGCGACCCATTGGTATATTGAAATTTTAGGGATGAACATATATTCTGCACGGGACCGTTTGCTTTTTGCTCGTCTCTTTGGATGGGACCTCGTTGCAATCGCGCGTTACAGCTGACAAGGGATACAAGACCTTCAACGATTTCGTTCGAACATTGTAGTTTTATAGATTTTGTTAGCTTCATTATGGAAATGTATCATTGCAGCATCAACTATCCGATATTATTCGGGATGTCCGATATTTCGAAACATGGTTGTGTGGAACGTGATATCGACCGGAGTATTTCGTACTATTTTTCTTATTTTTACGATGCGTACCATTATTGTGCACAGTTGCTATGTCTCCGTATGTTTCATTATATTTCTTCTATTACGCTTTCCTTTCTTCTGAAGGATAATAAGTATAGCTAACGTAGATCTACAAAACACATATTTCAAATTTTCATTAGGGGTTCAAATAAAAATGTTTTGAAACGTGCCATTTTTTACATAATTCCTACCAATTGTTAGTAAAAGTTTAGTAAAACAATGCTTCTATTTGCTAAAAAAAGAGGTTAGGTTGTAGGTTGTAGGGTAGCTCCAGTTTTCAAATAAGTAATTCTAAATAGTTGTTTACTCGAATTTTTGGAAAAGTAATTTTTAAAAGGCGTTCGAATATTTTTGTAAGCAACTGTATTTAATTGAACAGGTGCAATAGTTTCTTTAACACTAGATTTACGGGGATTCTAATAGTTTTAATCTATGAATATTGAGATTGTGAAGATATCTCCATGAGGAATTATTTAACAAATTGATTTCTTCGGGTATACACGGTGTCTCGCATAACTCGACCTAACACTGTAAACCTAGTGTTAAAATAACGTAATAAATAACTGTGTCAGAGATCACCCATAGCAAATGCGAGAAGAAGCATTTAGGTAAGAAGGTCTGCACAGCTGTTCCGTTTCCGAGAGATTGGGCGGTTTCGTCAGAGTTTGAGTAGCATGTTATAGGGAAATCGAGCGTTTCGTTGAAGAACGGGGTTGATTCCGCCGACCGGCTTGAACTTTTCGCGAGCTGGAAGTCACGACTCGGTCTGGCGAGCACGAGTGGGCAGCAGTTGCAAGCGGGTGGCCTGTGGACGTGACTTTATGCGGCGTAGGACTCGTCCGCTCGGTACCGATGATATAACATGGAAGAGACCGGATACAATAGAGTGCCATCCTCCGGGGCACAAAAAGGAACGAACGTTTCTCCGGGCTGCTGCTCGCAATTGATGATCGGGATCTGATTCTTAGAACGTTGCCGTGTTCCTTCCGCTGCAGTTCTCGCGCGGGACTGTTACCGACGTTTGCTTTCAACACGCGCCGATCGAATGACAACGTGATCTAAATTTATCATTTAAAAAACTACTCGAAATTGTCCTGTGTAATCTGTGATCTCCAATCTTAATCTTTTTGCAATTTTAACACTTGACTTATGCAAGCATGTAAATTCACATTAATGATTACATTTAATGATTTGCAGTACTTTATGAAAATAAGAAGCATCTGCCTATCCAAAATTTCAGCTGTTAATAATATATCCGAAGAAATGTTGGATAATAATTGTAAAGATGCATCAGGAATTATTCAACAAATTTTGTCCTCGTCTCAATAATTGTATATTAAAAATAGTAGATGCGATTTTAGCCTTTTTTTCTTTCATTCATACACGACATACGAGGTATAGTGGTGATTTAGACACATTGCACGTTATACCATGTACAAATTCGATCCATTTTCTAATAGATATTTCGAAGCAATCGGAAGTTGCCAAACAATGTCTTTGCTAATATAATACGACAGTGGAGATCAATCTTACTAGATCATCAAACTAAGCAGATTTATCTAGTAAATTGTAAACACCGATATTTATCAGCTTAGACTGCGGAGCTCACAAGCAAGGACTCCGGGGTTCACGCGCAAAGATTCCGGGGTCTACACGCAGGAATTCCAGAGCTAACAACACTGGTAGGATCATAACAGAACTTTCTGGAGCAGTGAATGTTGCCAAATAATTTTTGCAGTAATCTAACACAACGTTTGAAATCAGCCTTATTTGATAATCAAATAAAATCACAAAAATTCAACGATTTTTACAATAGACATTTGCGAAGCAGTGGAAGTTGCCACACAATTTAACACAACACTGGAGATAAATCTTCCTAGGTGATCGCATAAAATTGACAATATTTTACAACAGACAAATATCGTTGACCGAAAGACGTACAAGGGCGCAAACAAATTCCACGCGGCACGATATTGATCGCGAGCCATTAACATTAACAGGACCACCTAAGCCCACCTCGATTTACGGTCGTGTTGGGCGTTCTCGGAAGTCAGGTCACCGTTTAAGCGTTCCAATTAAGGAAGCCACAAGCTGAATCGAACAGGAATCTCGACGGGCGCAGTTTGACGGTTCGAGAATCGCGATTGTCACGGCACAAGCTTGCCCCGTGACGTTTCAACTCGGTTTACCGATTCCGGGGAACGGAATCACGGCCGAGGGCAACAGATCCGAGACAATACCTAGCTGATTTCTCCCACGGTGTCAGCACGAGGTCCGTGAAAATCGTTCGGTGATGCCTCGAATCGATTGTCGTCGAGAAAACGAACGTAATCTCGGTGGTCCTTCTATGGTCATGCTCCGGGAACCGCGAACAAGGCTAATCGGACCGTTAACAGTTTTTACTGGAAAATCTTGTAATCTGTTTTACCACTCTTTTCTTTTTCTATTCTCACCTTCGTTTTTTACTCTAGTTTGCACGCTGCTAAGTGATAGCGACCTAAGACACGTTTCGAATTTTATGCACCTTAGGTCGATTTCATCCTTTGGAGATGAGAAATCTTACCACTTTTCCCTTTCTTTCATTTTTTATTCTAGCTTGCACGCTGATAATTCCTAGTGGGCCGAGATACATTCAGTTTCGTCGAGAAATCATTTTAGAGACGGGAATTGTTCGCAGTATACTTGAACCGATGCATTAGGTTGTTCCAAGAGTTTCTTTCATACTGTGTGTCTTTGATATCGTTAACACGTCCGCGGCCGCCATTTATTTCAGCAATATATTATTGTCACAAAGAAGTTACAAATTTTTCGAATATCATGCAATGCATTATAATTATTCAACTGCGGATTTTATATAATACATTTTTAACAAAAATGGGCACAATTTAAAACAAAAAGAAGGGTAAATTATTTGAGAATGTCGATGTACCGTTTTCAATTTTCTAAGATTATTAAAGAAAGAAAGCAGCTTCGAGCAGCTTGCATAGTTTGTTTTAGATTTCAAAATAATTTATTACTTATGGGCCCCCCTAATATTTAGGAAATCATAGCATGATAGTCAAATCTGTGATCAGAAATTGGAAAGAATAGCCGGAACTGTTGATGCCGCGCAGCCTCGTTCGAAAATCACGGATCGCCAATGTTCGTTTGTCAGAGGATTTGCAAATTACTAGCCGGCGTGTGTTATTTGGCGAATTCACGTGGCCGCGAGGGAGAGAGCGCGCGCGGGAAACAAAGTAAACGGGTGGAATGTAAAGTTTTAGCGCGGAAGATCAAGGCGCGGCGCGAAAGTTGCGCAGATTATCCAATTTAGCCGATTTATAACGAGACAAACGAGGTTGCCGTGTGCCAGATGTCACGGGACAACGTGGCGATCGAGCGAAAGAGGCGGCGAAACTTTGATGCATACTGGCCTCGAGTGTTTCTCGTGTCACGCACGTGCTCGCGCGATCCTTCTTTTTTTTTTTTTTCTTTTACTCGGACACATTCACGTTCATTTTTGTATCCTTGAACGGGTAATATGTCACACGTGAAAGTCCGTTTCGAGAAGGATTGAAAGCCAATGAAACGGTCCAGGCCAATCCAAACGAATATTCATTATTTATACTCTCAATAATTATAGGGTTCTCTCCAAACTTTTCGATTAATTACAAACCTTTCTCCAGCATCATTTTCACTTAATCTTACAGCATTTTGTCATCTTATTTAAGTGCATTAGATATATCAGTTCACATTCAATAAAATAGTGGTTTTACTTCTGTTTGTTTACAGTAAAAATCATGAAAAATATTTTAGAGTAATTTATAAAAATTCATGTAAATTTTAATCAATTTATAATAATTTTTCGAAGGCACTCTTTTGATTCGTGGGTGAAACAAATGGCGGGACGTCGGTTACGGAAATCGTTCGGGATTGTTTTCGCTGGAAGGGAGAAATTTGGCTCGTCCATGGCATATGCGCGAATCCGGGGCCGTTCGGAAATAATTTTAGAGAAGCTGTTGTTGGCAACACGAGTCAGAAATTAACCTGGCACCTCTCGCGTGATTCGGACGTTAGCTTAATGGGCGATTGGTCACGCACCGCGGACGTGCCACGACACACGATTTATAATCCCACGTCTTAATCGTGAGCCGCAAATTATCACTTTAGCCGGCGAATATCTGGCCGGACAATGGGCTTAATTCGCACACCGTGTTCCCACGTTTTTCGACGGTCGCAGGCTGTGCTCCTCGCACGGAAACTATCGCTCCGGGTCCTTATTCTGGTCCATCTCACGATCATCCTCGACGAACAAAGGAATGCGTGAACGCTGCAGACTGTTACAAGATAAATGGGACTTTCCCCTTTCCGAATCATAAGCATTTTTATTTATTTAAACTATTGGAACTAACAATTTAGAAATTTACTAATGCAGATTGAAAATTAGTTTTCAATCTTTAGAAAATGTAAAAACTTACTAATTTTAGCGCTATGTTACTAATTATTAGACTCCGAATCTTTATATCAAATAAAAAGTTCGTGTATCAATTGCAAGACACGGAAACTAAATATATAATATATTTTTTATTAATAACTGTAGCGAAAATAATACATTAATACTCCCAAAGTCCTTTAATCTTTCCACTGTTGTAAATTGCACCTACTCGTTTTTATTATAAAATCCGGAGTCCGGTAATTATATTCGGTACAAATTAGCTCATTTGGTTTCTGAAATTTTTACACCTACGACATCTAAAGAACAATGTAAATGTTTAATACATGAACGTCTTAAATTGCTACCGGAACCATGTTTGTTGCAGGATTAGCCTAAGCACTGATCGTATCATGAAAGACTGCAGTATTCGAATAATTTGGTGTTTCCATGCACCGGCTCGATAATATTCAGCGCACCCTAATAAATAACGCGAACGATAGCTCCGAAAATTCGGGTATCCTAATTTCTAATCATTTCTAATACAGGACGAGGCCTATAATCATCACTCGGGAGTGGTGATGCCACGGGAAGGTTTCCGATATCGGAAATAGGCAGGCCTTCATAGAATCAAAGGTGGTATGTCGGTGCCTGGAGCAAGAACCTGCAGCAGCAACAAGTAACCTGGCAAGATGTTGGCTACCCTATGCATACAGAATGCTGCTACCAACCTGCCGGGAGGGAAGAATTTATTATGTGATCTAATTTAAAGCCGTGTGATATATGGAGGTGCTCGCCTTTTCACATAACTTCGGCAGCCTGGAAACTTTATGATTCGCCGAGTTACCCGCAAGGCTTTCAGCATTTCGATGGGTCAGCGTTTCTGCATTCTGTCCGCGATCTCTCTCTCTCTCTGATCGCGATCGTTTCACTGCAAACCTCCAAATACTACGTAAATAAAGAAAATTCCTTTAACATCACAGCCCACAACATTACTTCATTATGTAAAGTAGAAAATATTAGAATAATAATCATTTTACTGCGTTCAAATGTTTTGAAATACAATAAAAAGGGCATTTTAGAATGTTATCATAGGACTGTGAATCTTTAAGGAAAATAATATTTTTCTAAGGTTATTGTAAGAGAAATGAATTTAAAATGTACTTTCTCTTTCGATAATTCTAATCAGTCAAAAATGGTGTGGTAATATTCTTATATTCACCTAATGTCTCCAGAGTTTAGTATTTTACTTGTTCGTTACGTTGTAAATGCATAAATCTGCAGTCTAGTAATCATTTTACTCCATACAGTATTGTAAAATACAATACAATATGGAACATTTTAAAGTGTAATGCTTGCACAGCTTGGTGTACTTTCTAATATAAAATAGGACATTTTTAATATATTCAAATTAGAAACTATTAATTTTTTCGTAAAATTATTGAATATGAATTTTTTAAATATTTTCAAATACAGAATTGGACATTTTTAAATATACTCAATACGAGTATTTTTTAAAGCCTGAATTTATACAATCAAGCACATAGAAATTTTTTCTTTAAGTCTATAAAAGAGCTTTTATTTTTGTACACAAATGAAAGCTTATTCTCTAGTAGAAAATATTATATTACTTCTTCTTAGCCGTGTTTGAATCAAAGAATAAGGAGCATAAGTTGCATGTCGCAGTGTTTAAAAACTAAAGAACGTTAAAAATTTTACAGTAGACGCGAACAATTACTAAATTTCAATATAATTTTAAATGTTAATTTCTCAATTTGAAAACCCCCCACCACAACTTAAATGACTGATTTACAGGGGGTTTTGAATAAAATTTCGTCCACAGGCTATCAAAACAGAATAAACACAGCTTTCGCGAAACATTATACTTCACACAGGTGTCCCAATATTCCCGGGGGGCAAAATCGACTCTCCAAAGAACGTTTAATCGTTCGAATATATTCCTCCATAATTCATAATCGCTGGACATCCTTCTGCAAGCACATCTACGCCTCGGTTCTACAAGCGAACTAACAATAAGAAAAAGTCAGAAGACGCATGTCCGTACGTGCTAATAATAAATTTAAAGGAATCGGTTAATGCTTCGCGAAATAATATAGAATCGCGGTACTAATCAATGCGGTGGCCATATATCATGGTTAATCGTTTCTTGCGAGGTCTTCAATCATAATGTTTACGCGACAAACTTGAATTAATTGAGCGAACTTCGAGATGAAGTTCAGCAGGAGGCGGACAAGAGCGGTGCAGATCTCGAGCGACCCTCCGGAACGTATAATTTTCCACGGGATCCGGTGGTGTCCATGCTTGCCGTTCGTTTTATTCGCGCGCACCCTTCCATCTTCCTCGTGGAAACGTAAACATGGGGTACACGGGACATTCGGACTTAATTTCGTCCGTAAATTCATGGATACCGCGGTCTACAGCTCCTCGGTGGCACGTTTTCTCGAAACGATGGCCGAAATTCAATTTTCGAAGCATACAGCCACCCGTGGTGAATATACGTGCATAGAAATTCATTCCTGGCCCCCGTAATCAACCGGTAGTAACATTGTTGTAAATCCAACATTTTTTATCCGCCAAAAGATTCATTAATTATGTATACGGTGAAGCATATGCGTAGAAATCGATGGAGATTATTTTCGACAGTATGTATTCTCCCAGAAAGTTGTAATGTGCGCGTTTAAGTTTGTTAGTCTACATAAACAGCGTCTTCATTTTTCTTAATATATTTGCTAACATTTTACTTAGTTTTATCGTGCGCATTAGCTGAAAACGAAACAGACGTTCGAGATACTTACATCACTCGATATACGTCCACAAGACGAGCCTAGCCAGGGACATATATCGAATAAGAGATGGACATCGGAAGTGGAGATAGTTCTGGGACTTTTATCTGTTAGGCTGTTGGGACATACACTGTATTCTAAAATATTAGACGAGACTATAGAATCCAGCAACTCCGAATAGCAATTTTTATGCAAATTTTTAAGGTACCACTGCGAAGCAAAATTGGCCGATTCAGAAAATTTGCGGGCCCCGCTGCGAAATTCGTACATGAAGACGTAACTATGGCCGCCGGGTGGACAGGGTTGATCCGCTGCACCGTGTGCCGGGTACATTCCGCGGGCGACGCGGCCGGAAATGTTGCATAATTGCCGCGCGCACCTGAACGGACCCGGTCCGGCACCCCATTCGACCGAACCAGCTACATAAATTGTCCAAGGGCCGCGTTTACAACGCGTAATTAGTCGGAACTCGAAAAATCCGGCAACCCGAGAGCGTCCCGGCCATGCCGAGTGAAGAGAAAGAGTGTGTATATCGATTCGAGCCGCGCCTTGCGAAATGTGGATCAGGGGAGAATAATGCCGGCGGACACACAGGGTGCATTCCGGTATGCTGTGTTTTTCCATTCCTGTCTGCATAATTGCACGCTACGCTGTACAAATTGATATCGATTCTCTTCGGAGGAGGCTTTCGGCAAGCCCGACTTCCCACTGAACATGTGAATGAACAACCTGTAGAAGTATCTGGCTCTCGAAGCTGTTCAACATGCTCTCAGTGATTTTCTAAAGAACGATTTTGTGATATATTTTTGTGAAAATTTATTTAGCCTAGCAACGTGACTTTTTACTATTTTCTAGAATAATTTTCGGATCTTTGCTGATTATTAGAGAAAAATTGAAGGAAACTAAAAATCTTGCGGTACTACTTCCAGCTCATTCAAATAATTGAAAAGAAAATTGAATGTCTATGTAGTTCCTGTGCCTTGGAATGTTTATTTTGCATTAAATCATGATTTTCTACCCAAGTTACAATAAAGTCAAGAGAAATAGACATTTCTTTTCCTTCTTATAATATATCTGAAATAATATATATTTTTTGAAATTCTTCTAATGTTTTTCCTATTTAATATTACACCAGCTGATCGTTGTGACGAATGCATTAAATCTGGAAGCGGGGGCAAGAAGGTGTGGACACCGTGCAAGCGAGATAATTAAAACGTCGTCAGCGTTGATTTTAAACCCGTGGCACGCAATCTTCGTTCTTGCCGTAGGAGTCGGGCCCGCGAACCATTAAAGTTCGATAAAAATATCACGAAGATCGGCGGGCATAAAGCTCCCTAGTCGCACGGCAACGGCGGCGGCTGGTCAGGCTAATTTGCTTCAGAATGGCTCTGCCGGTACCCGAAGCCCCGTGGATGGCGCGGACTAAAAAAGTAATTTTACGCACTGTTTACACTGGCCTCGGTACGCAACGAAGCACCAGGAGTTGCGTACCGAAGATCCAAGAAGCTATCAACGTAAATCAATAACGAGAGCACTTTGGCGGCGCATCGGCCAGCTGCTGCCGCCAGAGCCCATGGCCTGGCATTCCATTGGCTATTGCTTTTTCGAGGGCTTCTATTTTACAAGGAATCGTATCGACGACGCTGTAAATAATAATCTCGTGTAACTACAGGGTTCGACTTGCGGCCTTATACTTTCACCAATTAACTGACAGTCTCCGGGACATGGTAACCCCTTGTTCGGTGGGCATCCAGCACGCTGACAATGGACCAGCGCCATTGAGCAACCCGGGCTCCCTCAGTCATTGTCAGCGTTCCGTTGACCATGGCTCCGTTCCATGCTCCTCGACGTGCAGCCTCTACGAGACTGGAATATGCTGAACACGAATTTATGGATGTATCGTTTTTAATGTAGAGGCAAGTTCTTCTAGTAACGGACAGGTAAGGTTCTTCGTAAAAAATTTATAAAATTGTGCATAGTTTTTAGACCTTCATTTACATTGTCAATTTTAATACGTTCGTTATCAGTTATTGGTAATAACCCTCGTGGAAAATAAAAATTATCTAAGTTAATTGTAAGTAGAAGAATTCCTTGTTAACCGAATTATAATTAGACTGCGGGTCTTTATGCAAAACTTACAAGGCACTGGAGCAGGAATAAAATTTCTTTCTGCCTCCATGATTTTAATAACTTCATCATAATATACCGATACTCTTTAATTTTTTACTAGTCTAGTTATAATAAGTGGTTGGACGTGGGTCCATTTTGACCCAGAGTTTGGGGGCTGTTTATGTCCAATAAGGAGATCAACATTGGTCTCAAAACAATAGGTTCGAAAATATGTAAACCAAAATTCGTGGATAAGAATTTTAATAAATCTAGCCGTGAATTTTGAAAGCTGAACTTGTCAAAACCATCACGAGTTAATATAATACGTGACTGTATTATCTCGTGATAGTGAGTACATAAGATAAAAATGATACAGCTGTAATTTCCAAGGATGTTACGAAACACTTTCTCATAATAATTTAGAGAAATCCCAAGCCCATTCTCCGACGCAATATAACAACCTTTCTCGGAGCACAAACGCTCCTCCGATCCTATAACAACATGTCCGCATCGAATATCTTCGGGCAGAATTTATGATTTCGCAAACGAAATGCGAACTTCCGCAACAAAGCTGCCACTTGTCGCGCCATTGAATCAGATCCACCGAGCAAAACCGTTTACGATTAAATTCGAGCGTCCGGAGAACAGGATCGCATCCATTTTGTCAGAAGTATCGAGAATGGTAGGGCAATAAGAGCACACGAATACTGTCTTCCTCTTTTTCGTTCACCGCAAGAGAGACGATCGGGCGAAGGAGTGGGATAAAAGAAACATTCTGTGAAGCTGGAGTGGGGGTGGGGGTGGGGAGGGGTTGGAGGGGGATAGCATTGAAAAGCTGATATTGAAATTACGTTAATCGATAACCATAAACTATAACTCGGACATACAAGTGTGACGCTGGGCGTAATTTATCTTTCGCATCCGCGAGAATATATTCAGTGATTTCGCATGCTGGTTCTCACGTCCAGCTGTGCAAAGAACGGCAGCGTACGGGATCGGGCAAAAATGATTTAGCTTCGACAGTCGCGGCCGGCCCGATAAATTGTGGCTCGATTTTCTTGTAACAGCAATCATAACTCGCGATAAAATACGAGACTTTTTTATCGTCCGGCTTGACGTCGCCGAGCCACCGCCGAGCCCCTCGCGAATCTTTCTGCGAGTCCTTTGCACCCTTTACTTCTTTCGCATCGTTGAGGGGGTGCCCCGGTCTTGGACTTTCGAAAAATTAATTTCTGCATTTTTGTTCGAGTATAAGTGCGAAGCCATTCGATGCAAAAGTGGTGTAAATATTTGTCCGTTTAATGCTAGGTCTGAAGGATTTAATCGTCATTCAATAAAATAATTGTAATATAATTTTAGAATGGTTTACTCGTGCTTTAGCGTGTTATTGTGTCTTGCCGAACTTTTACGTAATTCCTTACTATCCAACCACTAACATTTTAAGTTGCACCGTTTTTGCAACGAATAAAATGTTTCGAATGCCAGAAAGACTGGTCTACAAGAAATATCTCCAAAAATTCGTTTTAAAAAATTGACAATTAATTAATTAAAAGGGTTTTTTCGAATTACGTTACGAATTTTGAAGTTGAAATAAGTGTAAGTAGGGAGGGAAGGGTCCCCCTTTACCTTCCTCGGCGCCCCTGGTCTAGAACATACATTGACTCCCTATTAATGTATCAGAAACATTCTAGACGCAGTTAGAATAATTATAAATATCAACTAAAAGCAAGGCACATTAAAAGTTGCGTGCATCGTCAGAATTATTAAAATTCAATTCTATGGTCGTATTAATGAACACTGAATTATATACCGCATTTAATGTACAATATAACGTATACATACACTAATTCATTTAAATAAATATTGTCAAAGTAATGGGCACTAAGACTTATTCTCTAATATGGAATACAATGTACATGTAATTAACATGATTCTAAAAAATATATGTTGTATAATCATGATTATTTTTACTTTAAAATATATAGTTGGTGCTTCAGATACCTGTGAGTTTGTATGCAAAATCCTAAAGCGAAAAGTGTAACAGTTCCTCTGCAAAAATAGGTACTAACTATATTACTTTTATTAATAACGGTAGCATTATTGGTATTATTATTTTTTAATTGTATTGAAAACCGGAATACTCACTCAAAAGCCTCCCATCCCCGATTTGTATCTTCTTCGAAAGAAATTATCCTCCGTTTCGTGTCGGAATTGTACACCTCCGACACGACAGTGTAATTGGCACTGCCTACACGCACGTCCGACGTTCACTGACACAAAGTTTACGATCATCGCTTGTAAATATCAAGGAATCGCGTGTTACGTCCGGACTGGTGGTGGTAAACCCACAGGAATCGTTCATAACGACGCTCTTCGAGCCGCGAAAACTTAGAAATTCGAATTGTCGATTCGAAAATGGCCACAGACCCCTCCCTTCCAGGCTGTTATTCGAGCGAACGTGGTGTGATGTTACAACGTGTCCCACGGTTATGCTGAACACTACGGATGGGAGCGAGCTTAATATGCAACCAGAGTCAATTTCGATATTCGAGCTTCGTTTCACGGGACTGGAATGTCCCTTCGAAGCAATAATGTTTTTAATGAATATACTCGGATGCACAGGTGCGAGTGCATACTGATGATAGTTTCACATAATTTTTACAGAAAAAGTGGTCCGAACTGTTACACGAATATTATGCATTTCTGAAAAAAAAATCGATTCAATGCAAAACAGTAAAAACACTTAAAGAATTTCAGACTACTGTCGTACAGTTTTCATTAAAAAATCATTAGCATCTCGGAGTTAAAAGAGACAATTTTTGACATTAGAAGAATTTCAAAATGCTATTGTATTATTTTCAGTCTATAGAGCATATTCAAAAAAAAAAAGAAAATCATTTTCTATTTCACTCCAGTTTAAAATTTTTATTTTGCACATAGGTCTAGTAGTGAATGAATTTTTATTTCACTTCAGTTTGTTACAGTTGAAGTGGGAAACTTGCAAATTTACAAATTTAAATTTAATCAGTCAATTTCTATCTCACTCCAGTTCGCTATAATTGTGCTATAGAATTTTTATTTTGCCGAACGGTCTGTGGTACTATAATCAATTTCTATCTCACTCCAGTTTGAAATTTAATCAGTCGATTTCTAGTTCTCCCCAGTTCGTTACAATTGAGCTGTAAAATTTTTATTTTGCATAAACATCCGCAGTCTACTTACCTGTACGTAGAAATTTAATAAGACAATGTTCTAGCCTACTTGCGAATGACTTGAGGCCATCTCTAGCGAGCACGGCGACTCGTTCGATAAAATCAGCAGGTAAGGCTTGTCCAGGCCGTGTGTCACATAAAGATGCTAATACCATGGTATTATCGTGTACAGCGACCGATACTCGCCGAGTTTTAAACGCCATCATTACTTCGCGACAGAAGCCACCGAGGTGACGGTAACGCGGCGAGATTATCGCCATTTTCGCGAAATCCCTGTCCGCACGTAACCACAGCTGTCGCGTGCAATTCGCACGAGGCTCGCGAGCCACACGCGGAATCGTTGTTGCGAAACGTTCGCGGCGTGACGAGTGGCGATCGGGGGAACCTGGAGACAGCGACATGGTATCGGATTGTTGAAGAAATATAGAAACGACTACAGACGTCGACGAATACGCGCAATAAACGCGCCGGGCGTTTATTGTCGACGTGTTTACGATTTTGCAGGTATTTTTGTTAATGCGCATTAGCTAAGTGGAAAAGACTTGTGGTCTTTCGAATTGGTAATAAATTATAGGAGTACTGAAATGCACGAGAGAAATTGTATGCGTACGAAACAAGTATTGACGGTGCATCTAAACTTAGAGACAATGTGCCATTTTTCCTGGTGCACGAGTATCGACGCAATTTAAAATCAAATTTTTTAACTTTTTGAAATTGAATTCAATCGACATGAATTTTTCTCGTCGACAATTGTTATTAGTAGACTGCGGGTTTGTATGCAAAATGAAAAATGTCGAAGTCGAATAGAACTACAATAGATCTACAAATTTTAATTGGTTGTAAATAATAAAACAATTCCCGTAGATTCTTTAAGTGTCCCTACAGTTTCCTATTTCACTTATTAATTATACTCATA
>CM052112.1:1353263-1382817 GCA_028454245.1 Halictus quadricinctus
CCGGTATATTCTAGTATATTCTGGTATATTCTAGTATATTCAAGTATATTCCGGTATATTCTAGTATATTCAAGTATATTCCGGTATATTCTAGTATATTCTGGTATATTCTAGTATATTCAAGTATATTCCGGTATATTCTAGTATATTCTGGTATATTCTACTGTATTCTGCTATATTCTAGTATATTCAAGTATATTCTGGTATATCCTAGGCTATTGTGCTATGTACTAGTTTATTCAAGTATATTCTAATTTCTGGTATATTCTAATTTCAATAATTGTGAAATAGAAAACCGGTCGTTTTGACCGTCGTAGGTGTAGCGTTAAAGATCTGTATTACTTCCTATTAATTAAAATTATTAGGAAAAGGAATAACGTAGCTCCAGTATCTAGAAATGAAATCAGGCCGATTTAATTTTGCATAAAAACGTTATTAATAAAAATCTTCCGCAATGAAGATAGTCCGGAGAGCCTGCCAAGAGCAGAACCGTTTGGATGACAAGAAACAACCGATTGCGTCCGATCTATGGGATTGACAGGGTGCACGGTAGCTGATTAAATTTTGCAGGCTCGAAATCACGGGGGCAGGGATGGTTGGCCGACACCTGTTGAAACGTCGAGTGCCGTCATTATCCAATATCCCAGAAACAAATTGCGAGCAAACACAGACGCTTCCTCGGTTCGATTGATAAAGCAAGGGGGGTGGGGCGGGGGTGGAGGAGGACGACTGGCGGCGCGGATTGTTGCGTGGGTGAGCTTTACGAGTTCCCCCGATCGTCCGAGAGCAAGGGCCGGACATTTGTTGTCTCGCGTGCGCTAGCCTATAACGATCGGGCCCAGATAACTCGGCGAACGTTATCCAGCCCGGGCCCATGCAAAAAAGGGCCGGTCAACGAATTGTCCTACGACCGAAAAAAATTGGACGGTCCGACGCGAGTGTAATTGGGACAAGCATAAATCTCGTTCGGGGACAATAGTTTTTCTGGGGTGGTGTATTTACAATGCATCTTGGTATCTGCAGCTGCCGCGTACGTCTCATTAATTAAGCCTCTCCGCTCCAGCATCCCACCCTCTTCTACCTGTTTCTTCTACCATCTCTCTCTCTCTCTCTTTCTCTTTCTCTGCCTTTTTCTCTTTCTGGTGAACCTGTTTCTCTCTTTTGAACATCGAGAGACCGGAGCCACTCGCCGCCTACACTCACTGTTCACCAACACGTTCTCGTACCCCCTTTAACAGACTGCTCCCGATCGGTCCATGATGCTGCAAGACGGCCCTTGGAACGCCACCACGCGCTCAACCAGCCTCGGGATTAATTAAAAAATTCCTTAAACTTACAATACACGTGGAAGACAATTATCCTCGGACGGTTCGTTCCCCGAAGCTGTTTCGCTGCGCCCGGCACGCTTTCGTACTTTCGAACCCCTTTTACTTTCTTCCGGGATCCACGGACATCGTCAGCTCCGCGTGCCTGTGGATCGTAAAAGTTGGATTTAACCCTTTGCCTCGGAATATCGACTCTGACTCGTCGGGAACAATTTTCAATTTAATTAATTATTTCTCATTTAAAAGTTCTCTGTCGTTCAGAATTTTCTTCAGACCTTTAGAATTTATTTCGTGTGCCTGTGTATTTTTCAATGGTTATAGTATGTTGTAGATTACATTATAGACCCAATGTTACAGTGCAAGGGGTGAACTTCAAATACAATAATACATCTGTCGCAATCAAATGTAGGAAGCCGGTATAAACATATTCTTGAATATTATAGGAATTATAATATCATTTTGTGAATTCGATACTGTCGACACCCAGGAATTGGCATAGTGTTCAACGTGCTAGATATATACATCATTGAATCCTTTTAATAACCACAAATAAAATTCTATTCGTATGTCATCAATAGTTGTTAGTTAGTTAGTTATAATCACTGTAAGCATAAAAGAAATCAAAGTGTCGAAATGATATGAAGCTGTGGGGAAGAAAATTTCAAAAAATTCGTAAAAATTCGCAGAATTTAGAGGAGCAATATTTATACAAGACCGAGTACCCCGCAGGTTACTTGTCAAGAAACACAGGACACAGTGCCTAGCAACCCTTAGCCGGCCGAAAGAACCTGTTAATCCCGTGGAGAGTGCGAGGAGAGCCCACAGCAAATTCGAGATTAAATTCATCAAAATCCAATTCTGAGCTCCCCCCGGGCTGCATACTCGGATGAATAATGCATAAAGTGGCGTGGAACGTCTTGTCCTGCTCCGGGACTCATCATTCACCGGGTCACCCTGACGGCGACTGATTAGACTTAGCGGGATGCATTTAGGAGCGTGTTCGCGTCAGTATCTCCGGCGAGGGTGTTTTCGCAACAAGGGAGCAACACGCGAGGGAATTAAACAGGGTATCGAATCAACGGTACCGAACGCGGACGCGAACGTGAGTGACTGTAATTACGAAACGGTAGCGAACCGCGCGAAGTTCGATCGCCCACAGGGTTCGAGAAGGAAAGTAGGATAGTTTTGCTCTACCCCATTTGTCCTTAGGCGAGCGTACCTGCGATTCGGAAGTTAAGCACCCTGACTGCGGCTTGCACGCGGCCTCCGCTGCCTCCTTTTTCGAATATTAAAAAGAAATTAAGCGGCCCTCGCCTCTCATATTTTACTCAACTCTTTTTAACGTCGACGGTTTTCTACCCTCCGGTTGCACGATCTGTTTGATGAATGTTGCGGCTCCTTGCTTGCAAGTATTCAATACCGTTCGAGTCGCCGGTAAAGACTTTTTGAACGCGTTTACCCTCCAGTGATGCTGCGCTCTTTTGTTATTTTATAACACTCGCGGAATGAGTGTTCGCTGGTAATGTTAACTGTTTGCTGTTTGATTAATGATTTCTCTGTTAAAACGTTTCGTGATCACGGGACACGTGTATTTCTTTTGAAAACAGCTAATGGGGCGAGTAAAATGGTACTCGAAAGCGAATGCGAGACATGTTTAAAAGACACGAAAACGTTGAGTAATTAATTGATCCATCGTTTATCGCCCTCTGTCAATTAGTTTTAGTTGTGAGAAAGTACTTTTACCGGGTCGATGCTGTAATGCAGGTGTGTTATACAGGGTGTTCGGTAACTGGTGGTACAAGCGAGAAGGGGCTGATTCTACATGAAAAAATAAGTCGAAAATATAGAACAAAATTTTTTCATCTGAGGCTTTGTTTTCGAGCACCCTGTACATAGACAGCGGATTTTAGCATTTATGAGAGAAATGAGTAGGTATATTATTTTCAATCTATTGAACACATTAAGCAAGAAAATAAACTTCTATTACACTCCAGTTTGTTGCAATTCAGGTAGACAATTTTTATTTTGCATATGGATAACACTCTTTAATCGCAGTTTTCGTGAGTGCATTGCAGGTGACGGACACCATTTTGAACGTCCCTTAAATTAGGGTAAAAGTTCTGTTATGGTACTTACCGAATTCGTCTTGAAATCCTCTAACAGGCGTAAAAAGATTGTATGTGCAAAAAATGGAAGGTGACATTGAAAAATCATGAAAAAAAGTAGTTGACAAAAGATTTGTTAGAATTACGTGAAAGCTCTCTCGAAACCACGCTATATCTGATAAAAACATTTTTGATCAAACTCCTAGTAACAGAGTAATCTCTATGGTCACGATTCACGGTTTACCCGGTGTATGTCCTAACCGATAAAAGTCCCAGAACTATCCCCACTTCCGCAAGACCCGTGTTGTTGACATATATCGAGAATTCACTGTACATTATTTCCTATTTTCACTATTGTCCTTTTCTACGTTTGTCCCTGGCCTGTGTATTGGACATATATCGAGTAAACGCTGTATATTCTGTTGCTAACACTTTCTAGGTAAAACACAATAAAAGAGATCGATCTTTTGGAGGAGTTACCCTGAAATCCCGCAATTCCATGAAGAGCAGGCTGCAGAAAAGTACAAAACAAGTACCCTCCGAGTCGTGGCATCCGTCATGGCAAACCGTCGAAGGCTGGTAGCTCATGGAGACGCGCGCGATGCTAATCCGGGACACCGTCATTTCTGCGGGTAATTGACGCAGCACGTGTCCGTCTCGAGTTCTCGAGCGGAACGGCGCGGATTTGTGTACGTGAAGGCGCCCCGCTTCTCTGCACCCGTGCCACGGATCCGGAGAGCTGAAGCAAAGGTGGAAGGAAAGAAGGCAGAAGGCAGAAGAAGAAGAAGAAGAAGAGCGAAAGGTGGGTGCCTTTTGCCTTTCCACTTCTTCCGCCCGAACGCCGAATCAGCGTGGATTGTATGCAAATTACGGTAGCGGCTACTTGAGCCGGCGAATTTAAACGGCTCTCGGAAGGGCAGCAGCTCGTTTCTGCCCTGGCAGAGGCCCGCGGTGTCCCTGAATAAAACATCTCGCGAGAGGAATTCCAGAGCCCCGGCCCATCCTGAAGAGAAAGAAAGAGACGGCGAGGCTCGCGGCTTCCATCGGAGTTGTTAAGTACACGTCGCACCAGCTGATGCTAATTAAAATGGGACTCACTTCGGCCTGGCTTTCTCTCTCTCTCTCTCTCTCTCTCTGCGTTTCTTTTCGCGCTCTCTTCTTTCTTCTCTTTGTTCTCCCTTTTTCTTCCCTTTGATCTCCATCCTTCTTTCTTCTCTCGCTCGTTCGATCTTTTTCTTGCAACGCGCGGCTAGCGACCATCGTTGCGGCCGACTTGCTGCTCTGCTTCCACTCGTGGCTCCGTCTCTGCCTCACGGCTAGGAATACAAAGATCCTACTTAGCCGTTATTACGAAACTACCTACGTGGGCAGACCATTTCGTGCCACTGCTTCTTTTTCGACTGGTTCGCGGCGCGACGTGGGCTCGCGCGCGACTATCTAAACGGTAGTCCGGACTAGCGGCTTAGGTGTCTGACTCTTAGGTAGATATTAGATATCAATGACATGGGCTTGTTGGGTAATAATGGGAGAAGGCTCCGACACCTCTGTGGGACGCGCTGGTGAGAGACGAGGATTCTTCTGGGCAAGATAATGGGGAGACGATGCTGGTTGCCATTAATGGGAACTGTTTTGTTCAGTTTCCTGATGGGATTCAAAAATGACTCTGCATCACGCAGCTAAGAATATCAACTTTGCAGGAAACACAGTGACACAATGAAAAAGTATACAGTCGCGGAACTGCTCGAACGCCCTTCGAAACTGTCTACTTTTTCAAAATTGTACAAAACCACCTTACTCTTTGTTAACAATTAGAAGCGCGAACATTTCATCGTTGTAAATAGACTGCGGATTTCGTGACAAAATTGCTAAGCGGTAGAAAGATTAAATGAGTTGAACGATACTTATGTATGATTTTCAACTATAATTTTTTAAAACAGGAGTAACTGTTTATTAAATGTTCTACATAAAAATCCGCAGTGGTTATAAATAATAAAATTCTGCGAACAATAGTCCAGTTGAGGTTTCACCATACCCCAACAACAATGTAAATCCTTCCTCCCCCCCAATAACAACCAACCGCTAATCTGATCTCAATGATTATCTCAACCGGAGCATTGTGTTCCCCATTTGCATCAGAAAAGGCTCCGAACAGTTTAAAGCGAGTATCCTGCTCGTCGGTATCTCGATGGTATCGCCGTCGATCATCGATCTCTCCTCGCACTTCCTCAAAAAACGATCACGAACCGTCCACCGGGGTGGATGAATCGCATTCGCGAGTCGCGATCAAAAAAGTTTCGGCTCGAAGAGAGGCCGCGGCGACCTCGATCTCGTCGGGCCGCTAATCCCGATCGATCGACATCGATCAAACGAAGAAAACGATCCGGCGAAACGATCCCGCTTTCATTTATCATTTCTCTGTTGATAATCGATCAGAACGCGGCTGGCACTCCGATCGACGATCGAGATCGAGAGCGGTTCTCGGTTCCCGAGTCGGCGCGCGGCGTCGGTAGCGCCGCCATTGACGTCCCTATATGTCCTTGCGTTTAGTTTAACATAATTGACGGTGGATCGCCGAAAATACTATCATTCACCGATCTGCCGATCTTCCCCTCCCCCACCCACCCTTGGTTGACATAACCGCTTATTAGCGAAGGGAGGAACGGCAATGCGTCTTTCCTCGGCAGCCACTTTGACTGACAGACACGACGCCCGTTAGCGAGCGTCCACGTCACCGTGGATTAATATTTTTCGCGCGTGATCCTGCCGCGGGACGTCTTCATACATCCGGATAACGGTTTCCACCGTATGGTCACCAACTTTTCTTTCTTTCCTTTTCTTTTCTTTTTTTTTCATTTTTCTTCAACGTCACCACCTCTCGCCAATTTCTAACCGTGACTCGCGACTTCGTACTCGGACGCACGGACGAGTCCAGGTCCTGTCATAAAAGGAGCGTCATCTTATTTTGATAGCATTGTTCTGCTAATTTTAATTAGCCCACTCGACGCGACCCGTATGAACGTCCCATGTAGTTCTGCTGTACGCGACAAGGAAAACAGATAGTGGAACGGAATTCTTTGTTGGGAAAAGCGCGGAAGTTTGTTTAGGAGTATTCTCATTTCAAAAAATTAAATTTTCTGAACTGGGCTTTATGAAAATATTAAAGAATAAGTCAACTTTTGTGGTCCGATCTGGAAAAATACCGAGTGGACTGCAGACTTGCATTTATGACAAAAGTGCTGTAATTTGAAACGGTAAACAGATTTTTAAAATTCAAGAATATCAATGTTGTCAAAAGTAGGATGAAACTTATGTTGGCTTCTGCTCGGTGCAGTTGATGCAAACAATTTTTATTTTGCATAAAGGTCCGCAGTCAACATGTACTCTCAACGCTCCTTTCTCTGCAATAGCATATGCAACACTTAAATGTCTGAATATTCGGACAATGACCCTAATGTTTATTTAATATTGTTATACTACCGTTCATGGGATAGTATTGGTTGGCACGCTGAATAAGAACTTTTCTGAACTTGATAAATAGCTGGGTCTGTTACCGAAAAATTTATATTTCGGGTAAACTGTACAATGATTAGCCAAAATCTATTTATGTTTTTATGAAATGTTTAAACGAGCTTAACTTGGCATTCTTCAGGAAGTTGTAATTCGCAATGAATTTCGACACGGATCAAATTAGATGTTGATCAAACGGTAACAGATGCATTTCCAATTGGAATCTAATGAAACGAGGAAGCACGAGTGTTTAAGTTACCAATATTGAACCTCATATAAACAACGGAATGTTGAAACAGTTGAAAGTTTCACGTATCACCGACACAAATGTAACTTTCTTTATTAATTATCGACTTAGATTCGACTTGAATTCATTTCTCAAAAAGAAAACCGCACGAACCATTTTCCCGGTAGTTAATAATTCATTCGCACCCTGATTTTAACTTACGATGGTTTCGCAGAGGTTTTTGAGCGACACCCAGCGCGTCAATAGCGGAGTTTTCATCTTCGAACGAAACTGTCCGGCAGTTGCGTCGCAGCGTTAATAAAGGCTCGGTTTATTACGATGCAGATTTAATCACGAAACTGTTTCGCTGCCTTTCGGTCTCTCGCCTCTTTTTCTCATTTGAATACGGTTCGGCTGGCTGATCGATCGGAAACGCGGCGCGTCATCACGTGACCTCGGTCGAAATGGAATTTTTTGCGCGGGTTATCGAAATCGGGCTAGACAATATAAAGCCGGCGAAAGTGGCGAGAAAAGGGAACCGGGAATGAGTATACGGTGGGGCCGAGAGTTCATTAATTACCCCGCTGACGGGGTCTATTACACACGCCCCCACTCTCGTTCGAAATTTTGATCCATTCGATAGCTATCTAAATTGACCCGCGATACCGAACGCGATGCATCGCCGATCCCGGAGGATTTCACGCCGCCTCGTCCTTTTTCAGGAGATCATTAATTAGTCAGGCGGTATATATTTAGGGGCTACACGGAGTGTGTTAGGAGCACGGGTACTTGCGAGCTTTGCATTATCCCCATTACCAGTATCTCCGATACGATCTGCGCACGCGATCCTCCGCCTTAACGAGGCTTAAAGAGAGTTCTACTCTTATGTTATAATTTCACGTCTGTTCTAGGGGCACTGTATTCGTTTCAGAGATAATTAGCGGCTTCCGCGGATGGAAACTAGATTTCTAACGCTTTCATCACGGTAGAACTATGATGGATAAATGGTTTACCAATGTGTTATTAACAGTGGCTACCGGTGTTGATTTCGTGCTCTTCTAAACGAGTCAAAATCATTTCCGGTTGTTTATTTTACTATTGATGGCATTTTAAAGATAATTTCATCGGATGTTCTTAAATTAGTCCACTTATACGTCCATTAGTACGCAGTCCTGTCATTTTTCAGAGGATATTAAAAACCACTTGGGTTTAATATTTTTAATATTAAGGGCCCGGTCTTCGTAGATTCCCGATAAGGTAGGGTGACTACATTACCGTCCAAAAATGGTTTCACGTGCCTCAAATTTTCATCCTTATATAAGAATATTTTGTCGCTGGTAAAGGGCTCGTTCGAAAGAGGAAAGTTCAATCTAGTGCGTGCTGGTCAGGAGCTGAAGAGAATATGCAGATATTTGGTAACATAAGCGTTAGAAGTAGGCCAAAAATTGATGACGTGCATGCCGTGGAATGCAAGCATTTTCATGCCATTGAATGAGTTTTCTGGGTGAAATCGAGAGCAGCGCGCACTAGAAAATATCAAGAGCTACAAATTGAGCTATATTTTGTCTCGATTCTCTGCGAAATAAAGCGAAAAACTGGCGTCAGAATTCATAATATCGATAATACAGAGGAAAAATTGTGACAAGTTTAGTCAGAGATCTTAAGTCTGTGAATGGAAATTATTAATTAAAAAGTCATGAGACTATCCGGGGCCCTTAATAGCAAGTTTCCTCTACATGTTCCTAAAAATTTCCAAAACGTTCAGACGAACCTCCAGCACCCAGAACGGTCAATCAATTCCATTACCTGTTCCTGTGGGTGTTCGTTGGTCCCCTCGATCCCGACAAATCCTTTCGGAACGAACTGGGTGGTGCCTCGGCAGAGCCATCCGGTTTAATGTATGCCGTCCGAATGGAAACTCCTTAGCGCCTAAAATCGTCTTATCGGCGATCGATAGCCGATCGATATTCCGCGGCGGAGTAGATGGGATCGCAGAGAGCCCGAAAGCGCAGAGATCGACGAGATCCCATCGCGTCTGGCAACGAACAGGAGAGTGGTGGCCGGGCGGTGGGGAAGGGGAGGGGGTGGTTAGAGATAAAGAGCGGCCCTATTGTTCTTCCACAGGGCCACGCCTCGTGTCTGTAATTACAGACAGGTCGCTCCGAGGGAGCCCTTTGATGTCCGCGCCCGAATGCGCGCGCCCTTCGCATAAAGGGGGCCCCGCACGATCTCGTCCGCGATCGATCCTAGGCGAAAGGGACGATCAATCGATCGGAAATTAAGGATCCGCGATAAAGTCGTACCCCCGTCTAGCTTCTCACCACCTGGATCCAGACACTGTATCTAGGATCTATTCACTAATCTCGCTAAATTGTATAACAACCACTATTTCATTCCTTCTTGATCGATCCTAGAATGCCTCACGGGGATTCTCTACGAAGAAGGATGTTGAAGTCTGGTCAAATTTTGGGTAGCTCGGCGTTTCAAGGTCGATTATTGGTTTTTTTGTCTACGAACGACGTTGTGACATAAAATTTTATTTTTATAGTTTAAATTTAAATTCAAGGAGTTTTCATAATATGAATGAGATATTTTTGCAACTTGTTACGGATGTTAATCATTATTCGTGCAAAATAAAAATTGTTTGTTAAAAACTATTCGCAGGAACTAATCAGGACTCTTTTCAACTCTTATACTTATGATGTTCTCTTTAATCATTGTATTGTTTGAAGTTACTCTCGTTTTCTTGATAAATGTATAATATCCGCAGTTTATTCATCAAAATCTGTAGATCTTGGCATTTTCTGTAGCTGTCTCGTAGTTCTAAAACATTAACAATAATGGTAACTGTAGTTTTGTCACTGGTGAGATGGTGGGTTTGTACTTTTTCTAGAACCTGAAGGATAACAGCTTACCAATATGTTAGGTGTCTGAGCAACCCTATTTGCTCGATTTTTAATATCACCCTTTGTTGCTTTATTCATGGCAACGGCTTCCCTTGTCTACGAAATCTTTGCAGTAAGAAGCTTTTCGAGAAACAAGCCCAGCGCAGAAGCTCAGTAGATAAGTAGAAAGGACCACCTTATTTTCAAGTACTTAAATAATTAATGTTGTCGCAGAGCTGATCCTTCAATACTCTTGCCTCTGCGGGAACTGATGTTAACCTTTGAAGAGTGTCTGACTCCGTTCCTTTGTGGACGGAGCAATAAAATATTTAACAGAGACTAATCTTCTCTGGTGTGAATAGTTCAACAGGAGGTCTGAGTGTCTTTCTTGTTCTGAATTGTATGGAAAAGTTGTTGAAAATAGTTGTATCAGTCCAATATACAGTGGCTCACAGTAATAGTCAAACATTATTTAAAAGAATATTTTTTAAGGATGCACCAAACGACTTGAATTTTTTTGTGAAGTTGCTACATGATGTGAAACAGAAATTTCGAAAAAATTGAAATTAGTTAAAACGACGGAGAAAATACTTTTAAAATTGTCAGCTGGTAAACTGATCCTTCTTACTTCTCAAAAAAAAAGAAATTCAAGTTGTTCAATCCAATTTTAAAAAAGTTATTTCAGTTTGTAGTTATTTTCTTAAAAACGTTCAAATATTATTGAGTCACTGTACTTAAATCTTCCAACAGTCCAATTTAATTTGATTTACCGTGTCATTAAATGAATTTATTCCCAACTGCCTTTAAAATATTATTTCTATAATACTTGATGATACATTTAAAAGTCACTCGCATGTGCATCAAACAAGAAATTTGTCAAGGCAGCAAGCAACCTTGAAACACAATCACGTTTGAAGATACTCATATGCATAACTGGTTTTACACGTCAAATTAACATTTCCGAGGCCACGAGGAACTTGTCAAAATAGTTATACATGAAAAAGCAACTTCCGGAATCCCTGTCAGACATGGAGCACTTTTAGCAACTGCAGAAAGAGACCGCTGAGAAATCGATCGACGATTAAAAATCTAGGTAATCGATAACGTCGCTGATTAAAGCGTGTCTAAACCGGCATAGTTGGTCCACCAATTTCTGAAATTAAAAATTCTTGGCCGGACAGGCTCCGAAGGTAAAGGGGATGAAAACGAGCACGACGAAACCAAGGAGATCGATCTCCGAGAGACCAGCTCGTTCGAGAGATCGATCGTTTTAAATTAAAGATTCGCGTGATAAAATCGCCGATTCTAGACACGACGCAACAGATCCTTGATTAAAGTGTCACTGTTTGCGCCACGGAATTGCCTTTCACGGAGACAACGGGGAAGATGAAGTCGTTCTCGGCGGTACACTCTTGGAACGATCTAGCAATCTAGATCACAAAAGAACCAGCCAAAATCTATCGAAATAAGTTCGATTTCCACGGTCTTGGAACTCGACAATAAAAATCCGATTGATCCGTGGAACGAAGTTTAATGTTCAAAGGCCGCGTGCTGTTTGGTGAAATAGATCGAAGAAAATTGGGAGAAAGTTCCCCCGCTTTCTCCGCTTGTCCATCTGCCGCGGATTATTTTCCAATAATCTAACGATTGTTAGGCGAGGGAACTCTCGCGTTTCGGGGCCCCGGGTCCTGAGTTATGTGACGCAAACGATATGTTTTCACGGCCAGCGAGGAAAATTGGAACGGGCACCAAACAAAGCGTCCCGGTGCTTTATGTGACAACTAATCGGCGTGGTTCTCCGGCTCGAAGAAAATCGCATACCTGCCTCGAAATCGTAACTTTTCGGCGTAAGTCAGTTGGCATAGGCGTTACCGGTGGAAAGGAGAAGTTATGTGCTGTAGGGAAACCGGCCAACACCCGAAAGTAGCATCGGCGATGCGCGTTAAAGCGTGGCGAGGCGTTTCCGAGCCGCACAATGGATGTTGCTCAACGAAACCTCCTCGTAACTCAAACACCGTGGATCGGGAACGAGTTACCGAGATAGACAATCCTTCCTTTTCGGGGTTCGCGCCGGCAACATCTGTGCTGCAGCACTTCATCCATGAAGAATCTCGTAGTTCGGCGATTCGACGCGCCGGGATCGAGGTGGGCGATATTTCTGGGCTTCCAGAATTCATCCGAGTCTTGATCTTTATTTAGTTTTATTGCACAATCTGTAAGGATGTCTAATTCAGACGGTTTACTTGTCACTGCACTGCTGTTACACTGGCTGAAATACGAAGCTTGTTTCCTGCGTTGACTAACGAACTAGTCGAAATTTCGTTACAGATTATTTAATTTATAAATTCCACATCACGTTTTCTAGTAGAAGGAACGTAGAAAATAATAGTGAAAATAATTTCATTGATAAATGTCTCTCATCTAATGAAATATTTTCTCAGGTTTTAATCAAATAAAAATCTTATTATGAATAGTACTTTGTTGCCTGAAGAAATATAGCACCTGTAATCCAAAATCCATAACGTCCACGAATATGTGGGTGACGAAATTATTTGTCCAGTTTTTAAAATGAATTTTTACGTTTATATATTCATTGTACCAAATTTGATTAGGATCAGGTAAAATTCCAGAAAGTTGGAGGACTAGGCAATATCATAAATGTAATTTTTATCAATTTTTATTCCATTAAATAACACTTTGATTTTACGGAATTCTTGAGGTTTGGTAGTCAAAGTGTTAAAGAAAGGAAATGATTAGAGGTAGAGTTTCTTCTGCATTGGTTGGAGAGAGAGGCTCATATGTTATTAAGAATGGAAACCACTGCGTCGAGTGAATCTCAACAAGAAGGAACGCGATCGGGAAGGCTTGGAAGGTAGGGTAATGGCATAATCTACGATAGAAGGTGGCTTCGAAGGTGTAGAATTACCTTGACCTACCGTTCAGGCTTCTATATGCTGAGCAATAACCAGTAGCCGTCAAGAGATTATCACCGAGACGAATCCTATACTAAAAAGTTCTTCGTCCGGGGTGGCACACGTGGTAAAAAATTCCTTTCACTCTACTGTTCGTTGACTTTTGATTGGAGACCGCCAATATACTATCGACTATCGCCACTAGCCACCACCAGTCGGCTAATAGGCACGTTTCCAATTTCAGTCGATAGTTTTTTGCGATCGTAAACGCGACCCAGATTAACTTTCGCTCCGTCGCGTAGCGCAAACCCAATTAAGAGTCAGTCGTATAACGCGTGCCCTGTGACCTTAGCCGGGTCTAGGTAGGGAACGCTATGAACTGCTCTTTCAGACGGGAACTGTTCAACCAGCGCACATTCAGTATTCACAGTCAGTCAACATTTTCGTTGCTGAATAAATAAATGCAATTTCAAATCTTGCCATTTTATTCACTTAAAATTTGATATCAAGAAATTACCATAGACTCTTCGTTCAATTTATTTCAAACACTATACTTCAGATTAGCTCCAAAATTTAGAACAAGTGAAAACAAGCTTATTTAACTATCTAGTTGTAAAACTTGTAATGGTATTGTTTCAGCTTGGAATTTCTTAATACATTCCCTTTTTAATTTGTAGTAGCATGAAAGGGCTAGTCAAGCGTATTAAGAGAAATATAATAAAATATAAACTGAAAGTTGATGACAGTGATGACAGTGGAAATATTTATTGCATTACTCTCACATCTTTGTTATTAATATAACAACGCAAAAAATAAATAAACATAAATAATTACTAATTTATAGTTCAAGGGGTGTAGATTTATAGTATAAAAATTTCGAAATGATTGGTTGTTCGATAAGAGCGGTATACTTTTGAGCTGGAGACTCTAAAGCCCGAATGAGTGAACTCGTTTGCGAAACTCACAAGTGGCGCAAGTGATCCTTGCCGCTCGGGCAGTACTCTGCCGTGCTACAACGGCAAGAATCACTTGCGGAGACTTCAATGCCCGCGTAGAAAGGTGCGTAGATAATTCTTGCCGTTTTGTTGGTATACTGCCGTGCTATAACGGCAAGAATCACTTGTGGAGACTTCAATGCCTGTGTAAGAAAGTACGCGAGCCGTTCACGATATCCGGCTGCTACAATTCTGTGCTACGTGCTGCAAGACACTGTATAAAAAGCGAATGTAATTTTTTGCAGTTTTCCAATCAATTTTCTTATTTTCCTATTTTTTAGGACTGCATACTAGCGTTCTATAGAACGGTTTATAAACCGTACAATTTTTAAAAAATAACGTATACTTCTTCGAATGCGAAGTATCATTTACATTCAATTTTTTCCTAGATATTTGTTTAATAGAAAATTACAAGAAAATTTGAAAGTATTAAACGAAACTTAAACTGCAAAAGGAAGTCTATAAAAACAATTCTTTTTATAGTTAATTTGGTGTGAAAAAAATGTGTAAAATTCATGATATTCACAGTATTATTTGAAAATCACAGTAGCCACTACAATTTTGTTCTTTTTGTTCTAATAAGTAAATCAAGGTTTTTATTTTGTCCTAGACAACAGTACGAGTGCCAAAAATTTTTTGCTAGCAATCCCCGTTCCTATGCAGAATGAAAAGTAATAAATAAAACGGTAAATGTAAAAATCGTGTTATTTCATTACGCAGTGTCGACAAACGTAAAAGCATAGTTTTAGGATCACCGTGGAATGGCGCCAACAGAGTGCCATAAGGGTTAAAGCGTGATGCGGTTTTGGGGAAAGGAATTTCGTTGAGCTTGTTCGAGGACCGTGACGCGGCTCGTAGCCGTCAGTGGGGATCGCGGACGGGGTGGTTTTAAAATTGGCCCGACCTTTTTGGCTGGATGGAATCATAAAGATCGGCGATCGCGAATGTAATGGCATTCCCTGCTGAGCATGCCTCGTCGTAATCTGTGGGAAACCGGGGTCCTGACCCCACCACGGCCGAACGTGATTCTGCGAGTGCAAGGTCCTCGCGATTCACGGTTCCTTTTCACGAGAACCACGCCAGTAACTGTTTCGCAGAATCTTTACAGCCAATAAAAAAATTGCTCCGGTGAATACCAGTTGTTTTTCTCTTTTATTTTATTTTTTTTTGTTTTTATCACAGGCAAAAGTGAATCGTAGCAGGGCAAGTATGCAGGACTGATTAAACAACGAGCATTCCGAACGAAACGGCAAACTCCCTTCAGCCCGGAAAAATGGTGGAAGCAACATGGAGAAGTTACACTTAATCACGGCCTCGTAAAACGAATGACCCTCGTAGCAATGAATGAACCTAATAACAATTTCGTACTTGAGAAACCGCAATTTTGCTCTTTAAGCGAATGATGCTAATTACGAGACAAGATACGGAGATCGCCCGATAGTAAATACAAGATCACGTGCCTCTCGGTTGATGGAGATTCTAAATTATGAATGCAATTTTAACCCTCGACGATATTTCACTGCAGTTTTCCTTCGATATAAGGCGATGGCTCAGGACCGGCTTTCGTCGTATTTCGAATGAAGAAGAAGAAGAGATACTCGACATACTCGATATATGTCCAAAACACGGGTTTAGCCAGGGATATATATCGGCTAGGAGATACTATTCTTTGACCCACGCGGAACATAGAAAAGGTCAGCAAAGCTCGAGAGACCTCGTTCGCCGACCAATAACACAACTTCTTTATTTTTCATTATTTTTTTCACCAACATATACCTGGGATTTTTCTAATGAAAATACCAAACATGATATAATTCTATATGCAAAATAAAAATATTATCTGTCATACAAAACAGGAGCCACTTAAGAAATTGTTTGTTTCTTAAATAATTTTAATAGATCGAAAGTAAAATACTCTTCAGTTCTTGTAATCTTTCTACTGTGTCAGATCACAGCGACTCGTGCTTGTCATAAATGCATGAAAGCTTGATACAAACATTTTTGTTCAGAACGTAATAGTTTTTACATTGTCGTGCTACTTACTAATTGTTACTATTTATCTCGGGCAGGGCTGAGTGTATTTGCAGGAAACTGAAACCACAGGAGATGGGATGAAATAATTTCCCAGCAATTTTTCTTTAACTCGTCCGATGGCCGCGAGAGGTGAGAGATCGCAGAAAGGGCGAGGCAAGAAGCAATCTTTTTTAATTGCGGCAATTACTCGGTCGCGACGCGCACGTACCCCGCGGACTGCGTTTAGCGGTTTCGTATAATAATTGAGCAACAACAACGGGCGGCATTAAACTTTCCAGTAAGTTCGCCGGAACTTGCATTTGTGATCGCCAGAACAGCAGCACCGGTCCCTTAATTGCTTAACCAAGAACGGCGTGTAATATTATCGAGTGTCCTTTCTTAATTACCCAAATCTGATATCCTTATAATTCCAATTAGCGATTGAATTGATTACGTAAGCCCGCGTTCTGCCAATTAAGGCAGGACCTATGAGGATGCGCTGTCTTTTGCGAATGTTTTATTACGCCGGGCAGTCAAAGGTATGCAAATAAGTTATTTTCGTTAGCCGTTTACGCTCGCGATCGTCGCCGGCCGAGTGTCCCGCTCGGATCCTCTCGAACACCGAGCAGAGTTGCAGCCGATATGATTTATGCCCCTACGAAAATTGCATTTTTGAAAATTGTCCCGCGAAGATGTTGTAATCAACGTTCTTCATTTTGTCCTCCGATCATTCCTCGCAGTTCGCAAAAAAAAAAGACGTTGCGGAACGGTAAATCAATCGAAAGCTAAAAGCACGTATTGTGTTATTAGCGAACTTGATATCGAAATTAAAGTGTCACCAATAAATGCAACAGCAAAATTTTTTCTTATATAAATCACTGTATCTTCGTTGCGTAAGACGCAGCTCTCGCAAAAACTACTTGATTGAACACATCAATCTTTTGTTATAAAAATTATTCATACATTGGAAGCAAAGATACTTTGAATAAAACGCAACAGCTGCCGCTGCTAATGAAATATGTACATGAGAATGAAGAGCATGAAGAGAAAATTTTTAGTTTGCACAAAAATCCAGTTTAATCAATTATTAAAAGAAGAAATACATTTGCATGTGTCTTCTGTTTCCGTTGATCGACTCAGACAATTTTCACGTTGCACAGAAATTTAAATTAAACGGAGAAATACATTTTCTTGTTTTTCACAATATTCTCCGAAATTTTATTTTATTATTTATTACCTTCCAACTGTCTCCTTCAAATACCATCGATGTACGTGCTTTATTTTTTAATAAGCGCACATAAAGTACTGATTTTCATTTAAAGGGATCCAATTTAATGGAAGTTTATACCTGGAACACATTTGGTAAAAGAGCAACATTCCATTGTTACCGCGTTTAAAGTGAATATAAAATATTAATGATACTTCAGCACGAGACCGTATACCCACATATGGGAATTTCATGGAGGGCTTTGCGATGCTCGTTTCGATCGTAACATTTTCAACAGTACGGAACAAGCCTCTATAGTTATGTAATTATAGTCGTGTGTACCTGATTATTCAGAATGATGGGACTAAACGTGTCTTCTGGGATGAATTGAGAACCGCTATGGCAGTCAAAGGAGCCTAATTGAAAGTCAGTCAAAAGTGCCTACCATGTCCGTTCGCATGTGCAACAGCTTCTATCTTCGACCAGTGATTCGGCAGTACCTTCATTAATCGCAGCACAGGACCTCCATCGGCGGCGCGGTGTATTTGAGAATTTTCTGACCACCCTGTACAAAATGATTTCTTTAATGAAAACACGATTAAACGCGATAGCAGATGGTAGAGCTTGATTGCCGGCGCTGGTTATACTGTTACCTCTGTTCTCCGTGAAATTAGTAACTGGTTTTATGGGCTAGTCCCGAATTAAGAGACCCGCGTAAAACCGTTCTTTTACTTTATACAATTTCGTGCGTTTAATGCCCGATTAATTGCGATTAATATTTTTTCTTTTCTTTTTTTTTCTTTCTTTCTTTCTTTCTCTTTTTAACCGATTCATTCTCAGAACGAAAAACGGGGGTTCTTTATTTAACGAAGATCGCAGGATTGTTTTCCGAAAGCAATTTCATACTTCAATTACCGAGAAAAAATTGTACACTCTTACGGAGACCGTATACCCTGCACCTGTAACAGAACGGCGCGCTACAATGGGAACGATAGTGATTCAGCAATCGACTGGTCGCATCAGATGATTTTCATTATCATACCATATTCAGACATACAATCTGCACGTTGAATATCGGCGAATTGAATAAAACACGTGTCAGTGTTATTCCGAAAATTTTTTAGAAAGTGATTGATGATGCCCGAGCGTACATGAAGTTTTATTTGTATCGCGGGGGTTCTTATCGATACAGAAATCGTTATAGTTTATTCATGAAGATTGTTGAATTGGATCAGGTGCATGTTTAAATCATTGATGGATTCCGTGCGGTTTGGAGTTCAGCTAATTTAAATACCTTCCGTGTCCAGTTTAATGCTAATGAGTAGGCAACTTCGCTAGGTCCCGAGAGAATGCCAACGAGGAAATTCTGAAGTTCTTACGATGACGGCCCGGAGAACGATGATGATCGTCTTATAATTATATGCGCGCGCGGGGACCTCCGTTTCAGAGGCGAAGCGCTCGAGAACAGCAAAGAGCGGCGATTTTGCTCTGCATAGAGAAGTAGCATCTGTCCTCAGTGATCCTCAAACGAGGACAGCGAGAATGATCTAGGAAACCGCACGCAGCATACCACAATCTTGCATAATTAACGAAAGGATTTATTTAACAGAGCGCAATATTCTTTGAAACAATTATTAAGTCAATTATTTCGACCCACTCGATCGAAGCTAATATTATTTATGAAACGAATCAAAATTTTACCATGATTAAAACAGGGTAATTTAATTTTAAATTATAATGTATAGAACTATTGAAAATATTTTAAAATTTCGCTCGTGCGAGATTTATTAATGAGTAGACTGCGGATTTGATGCATTTATGACAATGGTGGGTATGGGCCACACATTAGAATTTAAAAATATTGTTATATTATTTTCAACCTGCTAAACTTATTCAAACCGATAATAAATTTTTATTTTACTCTAGTTTTATATTGTATTAAGATCCTCAGTCTCTTAATGAAACGTTGAAATTGAAAAAGGTTAAAATCTTAAATTAATTTCTGGATTATTGCAGTAAAACAATATTATAGGATTACTGTGTAACTGCTGTATTATTAGTAGTATTAACAGATTAATCATTCTTGGGAAAACTTAAAGTTTTCAGAAGCTGTTGCAACAAGTAGGAACAGACTATAATTTATTACTTCTATTAATTTTAATAAGTTGAGAACAGTATTTTAAATACTTCTAGGATGTTTACAATCTTATACATCATATTCATTTTTTTTTTACGAATGCATACAATTTGCAGTTCAATTATTAGACTCCGCAAGTGCCCTAGAAAGTTAATACTTTAGGAATGCTCAAAATTTGCAGATTAATTATTATACTCTGCAAGTGTCCAAGAAGTTTGTCAATTCCTTAGGATTGCATAAAAGTTGCAGTTTAAATATTAGGCTCTACAAGTGTCCAAGACATTTATTAATATATAAGAAATATAAAATAATGTTAATATTTTACGAATGCATAAAATTTGTAGTTTCATTATCGGGCTCGGTTTGCAGTTTAACAATTAGCTTCTACAAGCGCCCAAAAAGTTTCTTAATATTTTAAGAATGCATGAAACTTGTAGTTTAATTATTCGGCTCTGTAAATGTCGAAGTCTGTTACTTTATTTCGAATCTGATTTGAAATCAAGGATCCGAAAGGGAAATGGAGGGTCGGGTACGAAATAAGCAATAACGAGGGCCATGAAATAAGCAATGCGTCATACGTAACGCAGAAATAATGTAAGTCATGAAGCACTCGTGAAACGTTTCATTGGAACACGTTTTATGAGTCCGCACCTGCTTCGCAACGGGACGTGGAAAGAATTCAACCTGTCCATCCTGTGCAAATAACGTGACGCAATTTCTGCGATTTACTGGACCCGAGTACGAGGAACACCGATAATCCCGAACCCTGCAATAATTGATTTCCTCCAATGCGGTTGGGTGACCTACTTGCGGAAATCTGCTACACCTGACGATAATCATCATGCGAGAATTAAGATCCACAAACGATTTACAAACAATAGGTACGAAAGAAAATGTACTTCATGTTATTTCAGAGTGACAGCTCAAAATTTTTAATTATATAGTAAGCTGGCCAAGAAAGATTCATCTTTTGATTAATTTTTAAATAATTTTTTTGGTAGCGAGTTTAAACATTCTTTGAGATGTTATACTGATACAGGTTGGAGCTTATCGGTAGAAAACATTGCTGAGTCATTTTCAACTATTAATACAATGGAGTTCATTATGACTGTATTATTTAGATTGAGAAATTAATGTATGTCATTGTATTATATTTTTGAACCTGAATTAATTTTCAATTTAGTACTGTAAATAATCTACCAGCTTTCTAGAGATTAATACTAATTTTGAAATTAGTTTTTAGTCCCCACAGCATAGGGCTCTATAAATTGAGTTTCTTACACTCCCCTTACTTACAACAATCCTGTTATCTATAATTATTTCTTTACATACCACTTCGCTCAAAGTTGAATACTATTCTTTCCCATTTTAGGAAAACCATTAGTCGAGCAACATAAATGCCGATGCCAATAAAAAGAGGAATGCAGTACCACATAAGAAGATAAGTAACACGCTGAAAGGAAATTCTACAAAGTGTGTTTACGTGTTACTGACCAGGGATTTTCTTGTTTGAATCAGATGTAAACAGTCTAATCTGATAATTGCGATAAGATTGCGATGAAAATTGATTTTCGAAGAACATTCGAAATATTTTTGTATCCTCATCTATATACTCTTAATATTATAATTTGTCAATGAATAAACTTCAATTAAAAAATGTATACTTTAAAACAAAAATTATGATACTGTAATTATTGTAGAGATGACAATATCATAAATGAAGCACAGATAAAAAAAATTCAATCTCTACCGTGGTGCACTCGAGAAGATTGTACTTTGTTGACAAAGTATCTTAATTATATTCCGATTGGGGATTTTTATATTCGATATGACCTATTAAAATTATTAAAGGAGGAAATGCATTTTCAAAGAACACGTCTGTCTTACAGTTGACTTGGAAAATCTTTGTTTTGCATAAATAAATTGTATTCTAAATTGATTTCATTTTAAATTAAACATCTGCATTTTTTAATAAAAAGTCATACATATTGCAGGGCTCGAATGTCAACGGTAGCAAAAAAAACTTTTAATTTCTAGAAGAGGGACATTCTTCAGTTCTATCATTAATACTTTATCCACTGCAAGCTTATTAACAGGCTTTTCCATAAGGGAAGCTTAAAAATCTTCTCGTAACAAAATAATTAGATTTCTTTATCAGTTGGCGTCACTGAGGGTGACTAATTTGTCGACGATTAAAATTGCCATTGAAAAATCTGTTAAAAAGAATAGAACTTAAAAAGAAAGAAATGAAATAATCGTCGGTAAATAATGCGTTAATTACGATTTTAAAACGAAGTTATTTTTCACGTGCACCGATCGGCTGTACCAAGTATTAAAAATAAGTGTGTTATTATTGGATTGAGGGGAAGGATGAGGGTCTAAAGGGCTCAATTGTGAGAACCTCTGTGCCACGTACGCGAGGCTCGCGCTTCGTGTGGTCCACATTGTCCGTGGTCAAATTACATGGAACGGGGTGCTTCTAATGGCAGTTCTCGTTCTTCAAGGTACCAGAGGGGAGGCGGTTCACTTGCTGCGAGAGAGACCGAGGACAGGTCGGAGAGGTAAAAGCGAGCCGACGACAGAGATAAAGACAACGGACCGTCCCACCTGCGGAACAAGGAGACGAGATCGGTCTCGCGAAACGCGCCGGACGAAGAGGGAACGATAAAGGAGGAGCGTCTCCTTTCGATCCCTGGGCAAGACAGAGACAAGAAACGGAGGAAAAGGGAGGATCGGAGCTGGTCATGCTTCGACTTTGCTTTGGTCTCGCCTCGACTCCGCTTCTGCCACGCGACGACCGTGAAGCAGCCGAGCAGAAACACCTGCCCGCTTCGTTGACATGCAAGGAAAATTTTCTGAAACGGCTCCGGCACCGCGGAAACAATGCGCGCGGTAATGCAAAACAGGTTCCTCGAGCCAATCTTAATCGCTTCAATTACAAACGTGAGGGAATTAACACTTTGTCGGATACGCTGCTCGACGACGAACTTCTTCGGAGAATGTCGCTGCGAAATTAATGGCAGAAAGACACGGGACCGTTGCAGATACCATTTCCGTGGGTTCATTGTTCGAGCACAGACCTGCTGCGAATTCATATCTTTATGAAATTTATGCACTCCATTCATTACTACACTGCGGATTTTATGCATTCGCGACGAAAATGGGTGGATGTTCATTGTAACGAATTAATAAAACCATTAAAGAGAACAATAAACTCCTATTTGGTTCCTGCGTCTTTGAATTAATAAATCAAATTTTTATTTCCCATAAAGATCCGCAGTCTATTCATTACATTCATAGAAGCGATTAATAGTAACTAGACTGCGGATCTTCATGCAAAATAAAAATTTGATTTATTAATTCCAACACGCAGGGACCGAATGGGAATTTATTTTCTTTCTTATCATATGTAGCAGATTGAAAATAATATAATAGTATGTTCAAATTTTTTTAATATTTTTGCTACTTAAAATTACACTTTTGATTTTTGTCGTAAATGCATAAAATCCGCAGTCTATTAATAACAAACGAATGCATAACACCAACGCATGAACGCAAAAAAAGGAGGTTACTCAATTCGATCAGTATAATGTGTTGCCTCTTATTCGACCAGCGATTACTCCATAATTTTTTAAAGTCTGAGGTCCATCACTAAAAACTTTTTAAATAGATCCTTTAACAGCAATCGTAATAATTTAACGATCTCGTTTGGTATTATAATGTAAATATTTTTAAGCGTCCTTTTCGCACAGTATAATGAACCCTTTTAGGCTTCTAGTCAGTGTCCAAGAAAACATTTTTACACTCTCAACAATTGTAAAAAAAAAATCTGAAACCATTCTGACGAATAAATTTCATGCTACAAATTAATTCTTGTGTTAATAAATAAAGCAAAACTGTCACGTCATATACACTACGTGCAACAAAGATGTAGAAAGTATGCTTCTTTTACCTGAACGTAAATTTTGATTGACGTTAACTTAATGGATCAAACACTTAATTTTCGATTTCAGTGCCTGTTCGAAACGTTTAAATAACAACATAATAAACAAGTAACGTTTCCTAAAATTCTGCTCTCTTCGTCCCGAAATCCTGCGTATTTGTATAATGCGGATCGCTATAAAGATCGGCAAAAATTCGAACGCAAAGGTGTATTCATTAGCAAACGATAGTTCTCGAAAAGGAGCAAAATGGCGAATTATTTAGGGGGCAGGACCAACGGGTCCGCGTGTTTCGAAAGCCACCGGTGTTGGTGGTCGGGAATCGCAGTGGCGGGGACCACCCTGAAAACCGTATTAGGTTAATATAGCACGCAAAAGCTTGCTTATAATGACTGGATAGCAACGGTTATTACCAGTCGGAAGGTTTTGCCGTGTTTCTTCCGACCAATTGCAATCAGGAACACTGTCGATCGGCCCTATCTTCCTTGATGTCGAAAACGTGTGGAACGGCTTAACATCCGTGATTCCGTCGGACCCGGCTCTCGATCGTTCCGGGAAGATCGTGTTTGATCCATCAATAAAAGGCTTTTATGCTTTCCTCCACTTCGCCGAATCCTTTCAGCAGGATATTATTCCTGGCTGCCCCGGAACGTTTTTTCTCTTTCGTAATATTCGATACTCCCCTCCCCCTCCCACCAGGACCCCTTCATCAACGATAGCCGAATTGAATTAAACGTATCAATTACTATATCCGTTCCAAGCATGCTACTGCCTCCTCTCTCCCTCCCTCCTCCCCACGTTCGAGACCCAATCGACAAGTTGTAATCCGCGGCAAGACAAATCGGTCGTTTAATTAAAACCGATGGCACAGCGGGAACGTTAACAGCTGCTCAATGCGAGCACTGTCGTCGTTATCCTGCTCGATTCGATATCGCGTGCGCTGCCTTCGCAACACGGAGTCGTCCGCGTACGAAAGCTCCGTGCTCCGCGCACGTAAATCAGGTCACCTTTCGTTAATATATTGCTAATGAAATTAATTACATCGAGAGCTCGATAATTGCTACCTCTTCGGCCCTCGAATTCTCCTTGACGCATTTAACCGGCTGTAGATTTAACCAAGAAATCATGCGGTTAGTCTAACCGACGCACTGTGTCACGAATGGCCATTTTAGGTGGGAAAAATGTCATGTCAGAAGATAGATATGACATTCGTATAATAATTCATTTCGTTTGAGGAAGCATGAAACAATCTATGATTTTTTTCGACCTAGAATGGCCATTCAAGAGCCTCGGGTCGGGTCGGGTCTAGTCGGGATCCCGAAAGTTTGTCAACACTATAAATACAGGGTGATCCTTTTAAGTATTATAAGACCACCTAAATATCTCTTCGGGTTATTGTGATGGAAAAAATATTAACCAAGGCAAATTAGAAGAGTTACAAATTCCTCCAACTACTTACATTCCCCCAGCTAATTAAATCTCAAGGGTTAAAGCTAAAACACAAAGGCACGAAACCAGACACAAAATTTGTATGCTGAATTAAGCGTCAATAAACATTCTGGATCCCCACCCGACCCGAGCCAGTAATTTCGGTTACCCGCACACCCCTGCGTTCAGTTTGTTTAATCCAGGTATCAGCCCTCGACCGGCGGACCGTTCTAACAACCACGTAATTGATGATGTCCAGAATCATCCACTGTGTTATTTATTAATTCTCTCGAATCATTCTTCCGAAGGTACCTCTTGCGGACACAGCAGTCGTTCTGTCGATCCTGACGTAGCAGCTGTAGATTTAATGGAATCGCCAGAAACGGAGAAACTGAATGACCAGTTTGGTACCCTGGGTCGAAATAGACCCAACCTCCACCGTCCGTTAAGTCACAATCTAGTTATTATTCTGTCGATATTTGCGACCATTTCGACTGCTGGTTTTATGGATTTATGACGAAAATGAGTAGGTGCAATTCAAAAAAGGAAGTTTCCACAATTAATATAAAAAATGTTTCCCAAAAAGAGCCTCAGTCCAGTAACACATAGAGAATCGTTAGAATATAACACGTATCGTTAAACGACAGGAAAGCGTAGTAAACTGTGCATAAAATTATTAATAATTCGCTTTCCATTTACTCTCGAGCATGCCTGTCGCAAGTGATTTCCTTATCTCCAGTAAAATACAGACTCCGCGATCATTAAGTGTCGCTTATCTCCCATTACATCATCATGAATTTTAAACGGTAAAGAATGATATTACTCTCGGCGCCAACCCACCAATTATCACTCGGATTCTCGGTGAATATATGACAGGTCCGGATTATCAGTGCAGCGGAATTACTTCCGGATGCCATAGCGGCGCAGCCATAATCCCAAACAAGGAAGCCTCGGCTCTCCCACAAACAGGCTCTCCTATAGAAGGCGAGCGTCTTCTCCTCGCCGGTTTTTCTACTTATTACCGCAAACAATTTCAGAATCACATCGTTCCGATGGTCATCAGCCGGGGGAAGAGTTGTTCCGGTATCATTTTCAAGGAACGGACACTTACACTAAAATTACTCTGTCCCTCCGTCTTGCCTCCCTCCGTACAGGCACGGAGCCATCTGCTCGTGCTTACTCGGTTAATAGGGCGCATTAATTTTGTAATTAAATCGTCGCGGATAATAACAGAGCGCTGCGGCGGGCGTCTCCATCAGGCTGTAATCCCAAGTCATGACGAGATTATTAAGGGCCAATTACTGCGCGTTTTATTGGCGGATAGAACGCGCCACGGCGTTTCGCCCCATATGCCGATTACCGCCCTCTACTTACGCTGACAGTGATTTATAGCGACGCGAATACTGACCAGATTGCTTTCTTCGATTCGCGAAATCCGCCGAAAATTTTCCGCCCGGAAAAATCTCCGTCGACGGCGCATAGTGATCGCAAAGCGGTAAAACGTGACCAAAAAGACAAAAATGAACTTTCCATTACGGCCCTTGTTTTACTAGATTCACAGGTAATAACTCTGATGGAAAAACCATGGTAAAAAGGACACTTGCAAAATGGCGGGAGTGCAAATATCGCGTCCATTCGTCATGCAGTTTTCGTGCAGTGAACTACTGTGTTCGATGGATGCTGTTAAAAGTAAGTATTATACACAATAATAATATTAATACTATAACAATTATAATCAGTGTTTATGATGTATAAAGACAAAGATAAAGTTTGATGCACAGATTTTAAAGATGTATAGATTATAAGTAGCTATATAGTGTAACAAGTACAGTATAATTAGTATAATGACTGTGATAAATTAGCATAACGAGTGTAATAAATTAGTATATCGAGTATAATAAATTAGTATACACTGTTGGTATATTACTTTTTTGACATTATAACTAAGCTATTGTAAAATATAATAGATTAAATTATAAATTATTGTGTACCAACGCTGCTTCACTTCCCGAAGAAAAACAAGATGGCCGATAGAATCGGAGCTCTGTCTAGAAAGTTGACTTCTGTTCCTTTATCTTCTCAATCTCCATAAATACGAGAAATTCGTCGGAAAGTATCGCGCAAACTCCCAGGACACGATCTGCAGATAGAAGATCGTTGCAACCAGGTTACGTAATTAAACGATTAACGATCGGAGATCGCCGATCGAGGGAGATCATGGGAATCGGAACACTGGCCGGGCTACAGGCGTCAAGTGGATCTACATCGAGGCGTTCTAGCTCGTAAATTTTCTAGACGATGCTACAGGGAAAACCAGTAATGAGATGCCGGCTATTTCTGAACCACGACTTGCAGCATTCGACCAGTCCCTGACGCAATTGTACTTGCTTACTTTCTTCTAAAGCAGGGATTTCTGTCGCCGATTCTGAAACTCTTCACATATCATCATAATTAAATTCTTATCAACAAACTGGGGATCTTTATGCGAAATAAAACTGTCCTTCGTCGATCGTGGGAACCAGAGGTTAAATCAAAATTCATTTCATCCGGTACTAACTTTGATACACTGAAAATAATATAGCAATATTCTTACATTTTTCTGATCTCTTGCTGTTTTATATTTCACCTAATATAATCTTATAATTATTTCTTATCAACAAACTGGGGATCTTTATGCGAAATAAAACTTTTCTTCGTCGATCGTGGGAACCAGAGGTTAAATCAAAATTCATTTCATCTGGTACTAACCTTGATACACTGAAAATAATATAGCAATATTCTTACATTTTTCTGATCTCTTGCTGTTTTATATTTCACCTAATATAATCTTATAATTATTTCTTATCAACAAACTGGGGATCTTTATGCGAAATAAAACTGTTCTTCTTCGATCGTGGGAACCAGAGGTTAAATAAAAATTAGTTTGATCTGGTAATAATTTTGACACATTGAAAACAATATATAAAACAATATATAAAGCGCGATACTCTGGGTTCACAAAATTATTTCGCAATAATTCGGCCTAAAAAGACCGATGACAAATGGACACGATTTCATAAATCTTGCTTAATCGTATCGCGCCCTGTTTTCCAGCTGTTTGCACGAAACGGATCCGATGATCAACAGGTGACCAGAAAGTTTCACTTTTAATTAAGTGCAGTGTAATTACACCGGCGAGGAAAGTAAATTGATGACACTCGCCGGCAGGAAGCAGTTTCGTGCGTTCGAACGGATCATGATTTTGATTTAGTAATGATAATCTCTTCCTTGGTGCAAAATCGGGATTCAATTTACAATCTGATCATCCTTTTTATTCTTGGCAGTACACCTTTCATTCGAAGCTGAGTGGATCGACCAAAAAAAAATCGTATATCAAGTTTTGAGGTTCTACTGTAAAGCTCCAATCTTCAAATCCGTGGTAGAATTATTCATAAACAAAATTTTTTAAACTTTCCACAGACGTTTGGACTTGTAACATTTTCGAGAACAAACGCAGCCTCGGTGTCACGCCTGTTGTATCACGAAAAATTTTGTCCAAAGCTTTAAATTTAAGCTTTAAATTTAGTCCAACTTTATACCACCATTTTTCGAGAATGAGATGTTATGCTGCGGCTTAGACTTTCAAAAATTCCGCTTTGACGTAACAGTTCAAATACTTTTCGGATCCACTGTGTACAGTTTCTGTAAGAAATTTTTTGAAAGAATTGCACGGGGTCGAATAACAATTAATGGGGTACCATGCGACGATCAAAGTGACAAATAAAGCAACTCGTAAGATCCGTTGTAACTGTAAAGGAGACACAGTTGATCGCGAAAGAAACAAGGGAGCCGCGGACAATGATAAGACGTCGGGATCAAGACGACGACAAGTAAGCGACGTTGACGAACGCCATAGCACAGCGCGTCGGTCGAGCAAGTAAAAACTCCTCGAAGTGAAACAGCTGGAGAACAAGCGGAGAGGGAGTATTTTCAGGTGATCGGTCGGTGGACGGTAACAAGAAGGACAATTAATTTTAATTGTCTTGTACAGACAGAGCATAGGTACGCGTGGCATGGCGAAAACGGCCGGAATATTTCCCGGCGGGTCCATTAAAAGCCTCTGCTTGTAATCGCACCGCCTACCGGGTGCCCCGATGCCTTTGCCTTTCCCGTTCGTCTTCCCGCCGGGCTTCTTCAGATTTAAGTACTTCAACGGCATGTCGCATGGCCACGCTCACGTTCTCTACCCGCGCGACGGTATCCCGCGTTCCACCGTCTCCGATTATTAAAACTCCACGGAGGATCCGAATGTTTCTCGACCGTGAAGGATGCCTCGAGACTAATTGGGAACTCTGAATCAAGTTAGCCAGCTAAATCGACCAACCACACTAAGGAGCAGACGTATTGGCGTCCTCATCGTCGAAGCAGGTAATGTTGCCCCCAGTTTTATATATTTCTTCCTAAAATCTGATTCGTACAAAATAAAACTTTTTCCGAGTTTTGCAATACCTGTTGGGTAATTCTTATGCACTTTGTCATTCTAAAGCAGAATTGCTCTGACACGCAACGTTTTCGAAAGATACTGGTTTTTGTAGAAATGCAATATTTTGATAAAAAAATGACGTGTTACGAAAGAAACACGCGAGAAAGTTCAAGTTTGAGTCAAGAGATAGAGGGGACTCTCCTCTACATATCCATATAGCCAATTATAGTTTTATGTACTTCCTAATAGTTGTAAATGATTGTTAAAGTTTGAAAATGTGCCGACGCGGGTACTTTGTACGCTCTATTTCTGTATTTATGTGAAAAATCCTTTATCTAGCAGGAATTTACTATGCAGGAATGCATTCTACAGACATTTCTGGTAAAGAAACCATTCACGAAAAGTATTTGG
>CM052112.1:1382917-1442023 GCA_028454245.1 Halictus quadricinctus
AATATTAATTGACAGCTTGTGCGCGACGCGTTCGCGCCAGACGGCCATTGCAGCCTTTTCACGACTCGCCAGGGCCGTAGCTATGCATAGTCGACGTTGGTACCACTCAAGTATGTCTTTGCTTACTATGCTTAATTACATACATTTTTTTTGTCTTTTTGGGTGCCAATCATCACAAAAAATTATAAAAATACGAGTCATATTCACATTTCATTGTGGAAATGCTTAATAAAGAAAATTGAATAGAAAAACTTACATATTTCTGATGTATACAAAGTTTAAAATGTTTCCGCCTTGCTTGACGCTTGTTCCTGGTATCCCGTTTTTCAATAATAAGTTTTCAATAATTAATTAAAAAAATGGTGCTTTATCTTTTATAAAAGCGACTGAATATACAAAAAAATTTGTCAAAACACGATGAAAAGTCGTAAAAGAGAAACCATTGTCACTATTTAAGTCGATATTGATAGTTAAAACCATACCTTAAGAAGGTAATAACATTCGTGCTGACCACTTGCAAAAATATTTCAGAAGTTTGGAGCACTAAGAACTTTTTATACTTCTGTTACGCGTAAATAATATAGTACACTCTTTGTTTTGAGATTATTCACAAATGTTGAAATGTTTTAAATGAGAACAGAAAACCAGTCGAGACCGTCCAATATTGCCGGAATAAAAACTGGTGCCTAATCTCACCGTATGGTGCACCTCTCCTGGAATTATCCTATAGGAATGAAAATCCCCGTAAAGACAGAAAGATTAAAAACTTTGTTCGTGACGACTGAATTTAGTCCCGCTGGGTCCGCCTCCCGGGAATGTCTCATCCCTCTAAATCGATGGGGGAAAGGTAGGAAAAGGTTGACTTTATGTACAAAACGTGACCGAGCCGTTCCACGATTCGATTCTCGAGTAGGCGATAACGGTGCAGGAAACGCGCGGCATGCCGGTTTCTCAAAATCCTTCGAAACCGATCTCCTTCGAACGTGCCAGGACATCGGGATGAAGCGTTAGAGCCGATTCGGCGCATGATCGCCAACAATGAGCTCTAATGACCATCTCCGGGACGTGTCAATACTGTATTTTGTACACAAACGTCACGCGACAATGCCACCCCCCGAGGGTGGCCGAGAAAAGAGAAGCGAAAACATGTTATTCCCGCGCGAGAGGCCGAGCATGCGTGCGAATGCACTATGAGGATTATGCGAGAGCCACCGATGCAAGTTGATACACCGCGATCCGTCGAATAGAGATATCCGTCGATGGGAAATGATTATGGTAATAGGGAAAATATTAGCGCGGCCGTACCCATGGTCTAGGGGGCCTTTAAAATTCATACGATGCGTCAAAATGTAAATTTATTGTAATTTAACACTTCAGCCGCGCTGGCCCCGCGAACTTTTTTTCCTTCGTCTTGCTAAATCTAGCCACGAATGCTGAAGTGCTTCGCGAAAATGAACGTTCTTCGACGCAATATGAACATTTGATTTTTAATACTTTAATAGTTTGTTCGATGAATACAATCGGTTGATCTTGAGAAACAAACATTAAGAATAATTTTGTCGAAATAAAGCTCTTTTAAAGTTCATTTTTCAATTTTGTCTCAGACTATCAAAATCGACATTTAATTACTCAGTTTCTGGTGATTATACTAAACGGACAACTGTTAGATTAGAAACAAAAGGAAGCATGTCTATAACGTGTACCTTAAAAAATGTTTCCAAAAATTGATAAATAACTGTGGGGGTGCCAATTCCTGTGCCTATATTGTTTATTCATTTATATATCATTGCTTTAAACCAAGTGGTTTATTTGGCAAGTACAATATTTTACATGCAGATTATATTACAGATGTATTACATTGTTCCTACTTATTTTTAAAGCATAATGAATATTATCATATCATATACATATATCTCTTTGCTAATATTCATTATGCTTCAAAAATAAGTATAATTAATATAGGCACATTAATAGGCACCCAGAAAAGATTAAGAGAAGAAACGATTTTACTTGGCTCTTGTCCTTTGCAATCGATGCGCAACATTTTTATTTTGCAGAAAGAACCGCAGTTCAGTCGTAAACATCAACTGTAAGAATGGTTCGTTAAAAGGATTAGCATACTTTGAGATGAATTTCACCGTTCTTGGACAGTACACTATAAAGAAACATAAAATACCACAGACCCATAAATGGAGACAACGCGGACAGATTAGAAAATAAATTCAGTCGCATAGGCGTTTAAAACCTCTAATGCGTAGTATCGCGTTGACCTAACGTGTGGTAAAAGCGAAGCAATGTCATAAATCTTCTACTGGAAGGTGTTACAATATATTTTTATCTGTTAGCCAGGCGAAATTAACTAACTAGTCCTAAGGTGTCCAAGATGACTGATGCAGGGAGACAAGGAATGTCGTAGGACAGCGGCGCGCTTAAAGAATCTTCGCGTGGAAACACCTGTCTTGTACAAACAATTTTTCATCATAACCGCTCCTCGTCTGTATCATCATTCCTGGCCATCCGTCTCTCGGCTGGACCGTTGGACGTCCATCTATCTAATGGCTACGGCGTTTTCAGTGTCCCATTATCCATTACGGCGTCAGTTGCACCGCGCCGATGCGGCGTGTTCTTCCGTCCACGTGTTCTTTAATTAATCGCTCGCCCCAGCTCGGAGTGTGGAAATTGTTACGCGGTACAAATAACTAAATGTATCCCGCGAAAACGACGAGCAATAAGTTCCGAGATAAATGATGCTAACTGGCCTCCGGCGCTTCGAAACGCGCCCAACTCCGTTGGCAAAGTAAAAGCTTTGCATTCAATTTTTCACGAAGCAAAATGATCCCTTGGATTTCAGTGGTCATTTTAGGTCCACAATTTTACATTTCGGTTTCTATTTTTCAATTTAATTCCAGCTTTTAGCCGACCGAGACATCTTATGATCAGACTGTAGACTTTTTCTTGCAATTTTCAAAAAAATAAATTAATAGAGTATGCAAGAAGGCTAACAACATTTTCCGAGGTAAACGATGCTAACCAGTTGAAATGGTAAAAATAAAATTTACCTTCACCGTCAATCTTTTACAAATTCTTTAGATTTCGGTAGACAATTTTAGATTTTAGTTTCTACGAGGCTCGATCTATTCTTAAATTTAGCTCCAAAAAATAAATAGCAGTAAATTTGTCTCAGGGTCAAGAAATTATTGTAAGGAAAATGAGCTTAAAATGATTATATTTGTGCACACTATATCACCTAAGCCAGTATATCACCACGAAGAAGGAATAGTTTCGATTTTCAAATAGTTTCAAAAATATTAATTCATAGAAATTCCATGTGTGTTAAGTTAGTGGCCATCACAATTTTGTGAAATCATTTTCAAATGAAAAGGAAAAAGCACAGGAACGTATAAACGTAACATTTTTCTTCGAAATCATTATCAGAACGATTCCGATCATTTTGCAGGTGCAGGATGCATTTAAAAACAATTTGTCTCGCAACATTGTAATCTAATCAGAAATTTCTGATTCGGTGTGTAATTACTCTTTGAAGCGGAACGATAATTGCCGATGTCAGTTTTGACAGAAAAATGATAGCTGCCAGTCTCCCGTAGGAGCCCCGACATCACCGGCGAGAATATAATTGCTCGGTGTGTAATTGTTGGCCGGAGTAGCAACACGAAATAGCGGGGACACCCTGCTGGGCCGTAATAACTTCTCCACCCAGAAATCTTCCGGCTTGGCGATTTAAGAATCCCGCAGGTAGAACGGAATCTAGAGATCTTCAACTGTTCACTGTCGGAATAAATTAGATTCAACGAGAAATATGATACCCCGAGCACTCTTCCCCGGTACCGTGTCGAAATTTTCGACTTTTCTCTTTTCTGGAACATCGACGCAGGTACCTGGACTCTTCGGTCGCTGTATCCCTCGGACGCCATTTTGACGTGCTCACCGCTTCGTACCAGCCAAGCTACGTGTAAACTTCAGTACATATACAGGGTAATTCCGGGAGAGACGCACCACATTTTGTTTTCTGTTTAATAAAAATTTTACTGAAAATAATTGAAAAAATAGGCAGGCATAGTTCAATTGTTTATTTCAATTTCTTTAAGAAAATATATGAATATGCTATTCTTTCTTTTCTTCTATACCACGTGTTACACAAAGGATCTACTTTATATGCGGTTGAATAATAATGCTCTAAACATTCAATACAATAATAGAGCAGTAAATATAAATTAATCAATTTTAATTAATTAAAGTGTAAGATGTTAACAAATAGTGTGGCAAAGAACAAAGTCTCAGGTTTAATTTATCGCTTTTTAATTAATTAAGAAAATGGTGCTTCATCTTTTATAAAAACGACTGCATAGTAGACTCACACACATTAATGGAAAATTAATGGTAATGTTTTCTTCAGTAGTTTCAACAGGATGAGAATAATACATCGATATTTTGAAATTATTTTCATCCGTTTACTGTTTCAATCATAAACGAGTAATATAAAATCCGGAGTCTAACGATCAGCTTCTTTAAAATGTTTTAAACACAGAACGTATTAAAAAGTTTCATAACTACTTCGATCCCAGGTTACCTCATCAGAAAAAGAATCGACACTCGTCGGACAACTCCGATTTTATCTCGACGCGAAAGCGAGTCCCATAAAAAGAACCTTTACAAATTCAAATTACAAGCAATCGACCGGAATAATTTCAATCACCGAATTACAGAATCAATTTGTTTTTGGATTGAATCAGATGTAAACGGCCCTCGTTGCAAGCACATTAACCGTCGATTACCGTAATAAAATCTCGTATGCTCCAATAATCTGTCGCGCACATCCGACCTGAATAAATTCTAGCTTATGGCGATCAACGAAAACGAACGATTCCACGGTGAATCGCGTCCGAGAACGAGCGTAATCGTCGAGCATAAACGTCACTTACTCGCGGCGATTCAACATTGACCATTAAAGGAACCGTTTCAATGAGTAAACCGTTTACTATAATGAGCGGCGATAACGTCGTTCTCGCGGGAATATATGAATTTGTAATTAACCGAGGGAAGACAGTGTACAGTATCCGCAGGTGTTCCAAGCGTGCGTGAAGATCGTGTGCCAATTTTCGCGAAGGCGATCAACATTTTGTAACCTTTATGAAAATGTCCACCGCTCCGCGCGCAATTATCTCTCGACGCGTCTCGGATTGCTTGGCTGCTCGAGTCCGAGAGTCCTACACCAATTATGTAAATCCCTGTCGACCAATTAAGCTTTCCATTTTTTTCTTTTTCTTTAGTATTCTTACGAGCGCGACCCGGCGTGATATCGCGCCAGCACTACCTTTAATTCGAAAATTACGGTCCGCTTCTGGAATAATTTCGAGCCGTTGATCGTTATCGTCGGGATCCAGGGGGTGGTTTCGGTTGGGGGTGAAGCGAACGGCTCTAACACTAATCATTTTCGATCCATGGGATGCCCGTCCACTCCGAGACGTCCGACGACCAATCATCGCGGACACCCGTCCGCCGTCCGAGATAAGGATCAGGGGAAATCATAAACGAACCGAGTTTTCCAGCCTTCTCCTCCTGAATACTGATCTCGGACGCTCCGAAGGATTAGTCGTAAATTGTGTTTTCATTTCTTTCTCGCGCCCCGTAAACAGATATAAATGTAATTTATAGATGTAATTAGTTTTTATAGGCGAGGTAACTTCTGTTTCTTGGGAACGACTGCTCGATTAGTCGTAAATTTTCCTTCCTCCTCTGCTACACCGAATGCCTTCTTTTCGAGGATTTATGTCTAATGTGGTTTTAATTGTTCATCGAGCTTCTGCTTCTCTACGGAATTCATTCAATTTAGTTACGCGGCGCGCGACGGTCACTACATACATAATAAGAATAACATTTGTTGAATATTTCTTAAACTTCACTTTGGGAACCCAGAAATGTTTAACTTTCTTTTCACGTAATCCTGTTTATCTTGACGAGAACGTCCCAAAAATCGAAGTTTTAATGCGAGGAATTCCAACATGGCGGCGCCCTTACCTGTCAAAAACGCTGATCATCGCACATATATTTCAACTAACGATCTCCTATTATTGAAACTTGGATTTTCGGCATTCCCTCGCAAAAATCGACGGGATTACATAAAAAGAGTTAAACATTTCCTCGTTTTCTAATCTACTTTTCAAACTTACGTTTATTTGTACATTTACTCACATTTTTGAAAGATACATTAACTTTCTCGTTGAAAAATTGATGAAGTCATGAGGGAAGTGAAGGGGTATCTGATTTTGCACATCATATATAAATAGGGGGTGTCGAATCACAGTCAGTGACACGCACGGCCAGTACGTTTTAACAAATGGCGGACGCGGACGCAGGTGGTAGGCCCGTTGCGGTCCTCGGATGGCCGTGGCGTCAACTTTCGGCAATTAATCAAAGATGGAAGATGACTATCGCGGCTGAATTATCTACGTGTAAACTAGCCGCTCGCCTTGTACCTCTATTGTACGGGCACTCAACCCTCTCATTGTAGCCGATGAGAAATCGTCCGGTTTTCGAAGCCGTGGGTTTTGTTTTACTGCCTCTCGTTCGGACGCGTGCGGACCTCCCGCTTCTGACTCGCTCGTAAAAGAAAATATGTCTCCGTACTGCATGCGGCAACGATTCCCCATTTAATTACTATACCACGGATATCGGACTCCTCGCTTCTTTTAAAAAATCGACAGCGCAATACAAATGTTACTTAATAAATTCAACAACTACAGGATACAGAAAGAATAATCGACGTAATTTGAAACAGGAAAAGGACCAAAAGAATTTGATGTTTTACAACTGAATTAGACTACGAAACAGAGAAATATACTCGTATTTGGTTCCTGTGACCTCCAGTTAATACAAACTATTTTTATTCTGCATAAAAGTCCACAACATCGCAGTGGGTGATCAAATTATTAGGGACATAATTTGGTAAATATATTTATTGTATATATGCAACATAGTGTTTGAACTTTTATTTGAAGATTCCAAGAAAAAGAAAACCAAAATATATAAATATACGTAAATATAGAATTATTGGGTTGTGAATTTTGCTTTCTTCACTATATATATGTCTTAAATGCCTAGCCGATAAAAGTCCCAGAACTGACCGATATATGTCCTTGGCTAGACCCATGTTTTGGACATATATCAAGTAAACATTCTTTCAATTTACCAGGTCGACGTGATTTGAAAGTACGAACGACAGTGACGCTTACAAAATTTTTCGAACAATAGAAGGAACAAGAGTGTCAACCATTGTCAGATCACTGTCGGACACTGTACACAGTTGTACGTAACACGGAGAGAGGGAAATGGCTTCCCGGTGTTTGTCCTGGCATACTAAACGCTCGTAGGAATATCTCTCGTCCCCGGTGTCTCTCGGGCAACGCAGTAAATTATTGGGAATGAATGGGAGGCGAGTGTGAAACGTGATATTTAACATTGTAAATAGTTTTACAGTCGTACTTCCTTCCTTTCCTTCACCATTCCTCCACGCGGGGCGCGTGCATTTTTCAGTCGCCGAGGTTTCACGTGGACGTTTAGTGGCGCGCAATTCATTGTCGAATGTGAAGCATAAATTACAGGAGGACTTTCTGACCGCTTTTATTATAGTTTTATATATCACGTTCGGACATTTTTGCTGGTTTTCGGAACCCTTTGTCCGCACGGAATCTATTCATCTTTGTAAACCTCAGAAAAATATAAAATAGAACAAACTGCGAACGTGATTAAATATAAAGGTGTAATATTAAATACTGCATTATCATTGTTATTGAATTAGTTATTCCATCTCTGATATTAGAAAGATTTTGAGAAAAAAAAATCGTCTTACTTTGCTTAAGAACACTGGAACCATTTTTATGAAACCTTGCAGTTCCACTACAAAGTCAAAACAATTTTATCACTCGAAAACACAATTTTTTATTTTTCTTCTTTGCACGTTTGTCGAAGTCTGAAAACATTTATTATAGCATAATGTTATACTGGATACAGAAAAGAAAGTCCTCGTCATTTTCAATTTCTTGAATTTCTCGATGAATGCATCAATTTGAAAGAATATGATATTTTGTCCAATACAAAAACAATTTTTGTGAAGCCTAAGTTTTGTTAATTTAAGTAAATTTTGTCACCTGAAGTAACAAAGGTAATGTTGACTCACAACTTTCGCTCGTTTGTTAAAATCTGAGAATTGTATTATATTATCAATACAATATATTTAATCGAGAAAATTTTATTTTTATTTCCTACTTTTATAATTTCTCTATGTAAGGATTTAGCGAAGTTCAAACATGATTAATAATTGTTTTGCAAGTGTACAGGTTTACGTAAGTGGACAAAGGAGTGAAGACGGACAAAGAAGTGAGTCACGCTGTGGAAAAGCAACAAATACAACATGATCCCGATTCCAAATCGGTCATGCTTATTATTTCGGTGAGATCTCGGCGCGGACTTTTACGTAAGCCCACATGGTGTCAATCAATCTGACGCGGGGCAGCCGCCATCGTTAACTCGGGGAACGTACGGCTCTGCCAGGATGAAAAGCAACCTTCGCGCGTTAATTGTTACAATCACTCTTCGGCAACGTGTACAGAGACCGCATAAGAAGTCCACGCAGATGGCTGGCTCGGTTGGAACGCACTGGACACCGAAAGGAGAATTTAAAACGGCTCGGTTCAGTATGCAGGGTGTGCCATGTGCTTTGTTTCATTACTTGATATAATTAGATCGAAGGCTTTCAACGTCCTTAATGAAACAAAAAGATTAATGAATTTAAGCATTTACGAAAAAAAAATAAATAAATAAATAGGTGAGAAAAGAGAAAGTACGAAACAGTGAAACATTAAAAAATTCAAGAATGCTGTTATATTATCAACTGATTAATGTTACTAAGAAGAGACTATTCTATTCAATTCGAACTTCTTGCAATTGATATAGAACATTTTTATTTTATCATATTTACAATCTATTAAGAATGTATACAATTTTCTAAGATTTGATATATTTAAAGAATTCTATATGTATTAATATTTATTTAATAATGCGCAATAGATTCCTGTGTTAAAATTTTCTCTTTGATTTTAATCTTTGTAAAATAGTGCAATGAAAATTTATATGTGCATAAATATTTGCAATCTTTGCAATACAAGTGTAAAACAAATCACACGGTTTGCATTCTTTAAATGGAAATCATTTAATTGTCTTTATCCTTTGGATGAAAATTTAATTAGTTTCTCTGTATTCTTGCATCCTTTGGATTAAGACTTTCTAGTAACCTTGTTGTATTTATTTTCTTGTATAAACATTTCTTATAATTTTATTATTGTGTTCGAAGTACGATTTTCTAGTTTCCTTTTGTCCTTGCATTCGTTGAAGTATACTTTTTTAGTTTCCTTTTATTTTTGCATTTTTTAAATTAAGTTTGTTTGGTCACCTTCTTCTATATACTTTCTCGAATAACAATTTGGTTAATTATCTTCTTATTCTTCTTTAAGTTCTTCTTCACTCTTCTTAACGTGCGTAACTTGTTTGAAGGACTTCATTTGCATGGCAATCCGAAATCAGCTGTCTCGGGAAGTGTGCTTCTAATTTAGTAGAACGTGATTCATTAACAATGGCGGTGCTAAATCAATAATGGCGGCCAGAGCGAAACAGGGAATTGCAGCGTGTCAACTCCGCAGAGACAGGGGCTGATTCCGGTTGATATTTGGTTGGTGACCGCTGGTAATTAGTGGCTAGCCCGAATGTTATTTACTAACTCTTGCAGCCCGGTTAAATTACACCGGCCATTTACCACCACCCCGTAAATCGATACGGGGATCGCGAGAGACCGGCGTCGGTCGTCCCCTTGTGTACACGGGCCCGGTATCTTTAGCCTGATTTAAGGAGCGTATCCGCGAAATACTTTGGCGTGTGTCGTTTGAGCCCTCTCTGTCGCGGAGTGTACGCAAGCCGTTTCGTAATTTACTCCCGGTAGCGCTGGTCATTTGATATTCAAATTAGTTTTTCAGCAGTCGATTAATTTCGTGACCGGACCCAACGAAAAATATGTGCCCCTCGTAAAATCGATCGAACACACATAATGGAATTGAAAAGTGGGCCCCTCTTTGTCAGGGACCATGACTGTTACAACCAAAAAGAAAACAAAATCATGAAATAACAATTATTTCATTGACTACAATCGTATTGGTTACAAATAAGGTACCTAGTAACCTAAATAATCGTTTAGGGATCTCCAGGACCTCCCGTTACAAAATCAATTATAAATTTTATATTTAGTAGTAGTGCAACGTTAAATAACAAGTAGACCAATGAGTCGATTAGATGGTAACGAGTTGTTATTCAATTTCAATCAAAAAATAATAAATTACTATTGTACATTACCTACGACGTCTAAGTGACTTTTGTGCATTTCACACATGTCGTCTCTATATTATTCGTGTAAACGACCAGAGTTATTAATAATTATTACGCTTATATTATAATTATTAGTACGCTATAAACTGGTTCATTTCAGAACGAATAAATTGATATTCAGTGCCACTAATTTCATTACTAGACTGCGGATGTTTATGCAAAATAACATTTTCTATCTGGATTCCAACAAATTGGATTGACTTAGAAAATTATTTCCTTTTTTGATCTGCTTAATAGACTGGAAATAATGCAACATTTTCCTCATTTTCCTCATAAATGCATCAAATCCGCGGTCGAATGATTACAGTCAGCGTGGAACGAGTCCGAGCGTTTGCCGAAAATGGTGCTCGCGGCAGGGAACGTACTAAGGGTATCAAAAAACTTCTGAATATCTGAAAAACGTGCATCAACCAGTATTCTCATCGGACGTTAACTCTCACTGCAAAATACCCCAAAGCACCGAAACCTCGGCAAGCAGCGAAGATTCGCGGCGAAACAGAATATAATATGACCCGGCCGAGGTCCGAAAACTTCTCCTTTGACGTTAATTGAACGTACAAAGATAATGCTCGGTGGATCTTCATACCGTGGCGGAGAATTATCCCGCGGGAGTCAATCAGAGGCGGTCTCCGCAAAAACAGGGATTTATGGCCGGTAAGCGAGGGACCCGAGAGAACGGGCGAAGAGAGGTGGATAGATAAAAGACTCGAGAAAGGCAGGAACAAGGAGAGGGAACAAAGATGGGGAAAAATAAAGGAACTGATAAACGAAAGAGAGACAGGGTCTCTCGTGTTCCTCGAGCGCGGCGCGCCACCAGTAATTACTTCGCGGCTGCACCGAGGACGATTTTTTGCCGGCGTGCTAAGTGTGTTCCTTAATTGAATTTAAGGTTATTTAATATGCTTTTAGTCGGCTATCGTGGGGACCCCGTTACATACTCCTGGAAACGACGTCCGATCGATCCGGGGGACCGTCCTCGGCGTGTAACCCTTCCGCTCTTCGATACTCTTTTTCCCGCTCCGGGTCCGTCTCGGCGGCAACGTTACCCATAAACCTGCTTCCTCCGCTGAATTATGTCCGGGGCTTATCGAAAATACGGGGCTTAATTTCTGGCCGGCGTGCGTCCTCGTGCGTTTCGATTACAAAGCGAGCAACCATGCGAGCAAAGGGGAAGAGCGATTTAATTGATGCGCGCACGGCACCGCAGGGCCCCGATTGTCTCCCGATGGCCCGCGCGCGTACCAAACGGCGCCCCCTTTTGCCCACCTGTAAATCTCCCAGAAATTAACGATTCCTCAATGCCCACCGCCATTTGAGGAATCGGCCTTTTAATTCGGACGGTCACTTACGATCGAATTTATCGACGAAGATCGGCGAACGACGCCCCTGCAACCACGTGACGCGCGCGCGGCGAAATCTTTTAACGCGAAAAGCCGGAAAAAATTATTTAAGCGTTATATATATATATATATATATAGGCTCAATAATGTAGTAGGTCGTTGAGTTCGTCTTAGCATCAGCTATAACATTATGGAATCAAAAATATATCTTAACAGTTAGAAAATCAAATTGATCCTCACTTTTTATGAAAAAAAATTTTTTCCCCAAATTTTATGTATTGAAATTTGTAGACATCTGAATACTGTTAATCTTTTGTTCGAACCTTTTTTTCCTCAGATAATCGGAAACCCTTGAAAAATCATGGCGATTGTGGAGTACGTGCACCAAAAAGCTGGAAAAAGTATTTTTATATGTAAATTATGTTAAAATGATGTAAATTATTATTTTAACACAAAAGGAGATATGTATTTTAAGAATATTTTTAAATTATTACCATTAAATCCGGAACCAAACTTTATTAGCTTGGAGTCACAAATCTCTACCGAATATAATGAGACCAAAAAGACCATCGGGACTCACTCAGAACCATAATAAAATCGTGAATGAAGTCTCATAATTGTAAAAATGATTTCTGAATTATTGATCATGTACAAATATTAATAACTTTCTAAATAAGTATAATAAAAAAATGAAAACACTCTGAAAGTGTAGTCCATACTTACCTAAAAGGTATCCATAATGCAAAAAATTACACAGCTTTTTTAAAGCGTGTAAAAATCACTCATAAATGATTATGCTAACTGATTATTTTACATTATTTTATCAAAATAAGAATAAAGATAAATGTGTTGAATATGTGTTGAATTCCTCGTGAATGCATCTTTGTGTTAAACTTCGCCTTGGGAACCCAGAAATAATCCTGTAGATCTTGACGAGAAAATAACAAAAACCGGATTTCTAATGCGAGGAATTCCAACATGGCGTCCTTACTTGTCAAAAACTGTTAATCCAGTGAATTCCTCGCATTAAAACGTCAACTTTTGTATTTTCTTGTCAAGATCTACGGGATCATGTGCCTCGATTTTCATTCCCCGCTGTGCTCGCGACGAAAGCAATAAATTTGCTTCTATATTCCCTTTATTTTTAAGATCCTTGCTAACAACCTTCATCCGCAAAATGCCCGCGGAGCGGTTAAAATTTTATTTGCCGTCCTCACTTATTCCCGAGCGGCGTAAAGCGTGAGCTTCTCCGTTGACGCTAATTAAACGGAACGGAATAATGCAACGATGCATCGTGGAGCGGCGTAGCGATTTTCCCGCGGGAATCAATCAGCGGCGGTCCTCTGTTGAGGGACTGTCTTGTCGTTGTTTAATAGACGACGCTCCCTGAATTAAGAGAACGTTGCTAATACATACAAAAGTTTCATCTTCTCCAGTAGCAGGCTTTGATCGTTTTCTTTTCGGTGATCGAGTACTCCGTGTTTTACAAAACAATTGTACTTTTCCGAGATGGATGATTTCTCTCAGGGTATCTTTTAGCGTACGATTGAGATGCTTGTACTGAGTTATTTTTAGCCTGACCATAAACTACAATCATTTCTATCTTTCCTGCGTCACTGTACGCCATCGTTTCAGAGAAGCAACGTTATCTTTCACAATCGAATAAATCCCAATGAATTTCTTAAGAGCCCGGGGTAGTCACGCAGTGAATTAAGAAATTCTCGTCTGCAAAGGGTGAAAAAATACATTGGTAGTGAAAGGGTCAAGTGTTGTCGAGCAGTTCTTTCTAATACCGAGCGAGGATGCAAGGTTGCACGGGTGAAGAAGCGATGGCGTGCGTGCCATTTTTGGGATTTAGCTGCGCGTCTGCCGCAGGTTACTCGCAGCAGGTGGTTCCCCTGGCAGGTTGACGGCTGCGCAGCCTGCTAACCGGCGGCCGTGGATGCGCGTAACTCAGCGGGCACCATTAGCGCTATCTCCTCCGCGAATAAAAGTGCCGTACGATGTAAGCGTGTGAATCACGCGCCGCTCCGTGTCCGAAAAACACGCGAAGAAGCCGGGACGAGCGTTGATTCCGAGGGGACCTTCCACGAGCGCATCCTCGTCCACTCGTTTCCAAGAACAGTTGACAGCCAGGCCCTGAAAGTGCTTCTTTCGCACCGCATTATCTTCGAACTTAAGCCGCTGTCTGTTCGAGTTCCTGCAGGTCTCGATGAGCCATGAAAGTTCTCGAGCACGCTTCAGACGGTGGGAGGCTCCGGGTAACAGCGCATCTATAGCAACGCGAAGCGGTCAGAAATTATTGGACGCTGCAATCCTCCCGGACAATGATCGTATCAAGTTTCTTCGAGAGCTCTCGCCAGAAAGAAATATCCGGCCGTTCTCCCCCGGTAATATCGTTTGTTAACTTCCCTTCGAGCCTCGCAAATGCACTCTTGTACTCGAGACACTTTTATTCTTAACCCATTTAGACTTGCCCTACCATGTACAGTGTACAGTACTCTTCATTACAAACGTCTGTCTTTCTCGGTGATTTTCAAAGATCCTTTACACTCTTCCATCCCTCATTTTCGCGATTTAACCCCTTAACGCACAGTTTTTTTTTTTAAATTATTTTGATATACTGCGCTTTTCCATGGAAAAAGGCTATATTTTATTCTTGAATAAATAAGTGTTATAGCTTGCAATCCCATGTAAATGATAAATATCAATAAAACGGTTTTTTTTTGTTCTTTGCTTTCACATTGTTATTTTCAATTCTCGATTATATTCGAGTGTGAAAAATTATGGCAGCATGAAATACAACGCCGCTCGAATTAACTCGAGCGTACAAGTTGAGGGGTTAACGCGTTAGCGAATATGCAGTATAAAAATCGTCTGCGTGGTATGCAAGACATTCTTATTTCTTCTTTTAATAATTATGATCAAATGAAAAAAATAGAACAGCATTTTTAAATTCTTTAAATGTGTTTGATATTCTTCATTTTCTCTACGTATTTTTATCGTAGATACATCAAATCCGCAGTGCATTCATAACATATTTTTATATATGACGTCTGGCTGATTTAAAACAAGTAAAATACAGGAGAATTTTAATAATAGCAAGTTTTCATGTGAGAGCAGTAAAGGAACTAAAATCTTGTATCGGTCAATGGAAAATTGCAATTTTCAGTAGTAAGAATACATTTGTATTTAAGTCTAAAGGACTGAAAACTATTAGAATGAAAGAGAATTTTAATAGCAGCCGATTTTTATAAACAACAGCAAAAAAAGGTTAACATTTTGTGTCAGTTAACAAGAAATTATAATTTCAAGTGCGAGGAATATATTTTTATGTAAATCTGAAGGGCTTGAAATGGAGTAAAAAATGGAAGGGACTTTAATAGCGGCAGAGTTGTATGTAATGGCAATGGTTTAGCTATGCTTTCGTTAAAGCGTCTGAAAATTATACGAGCGTCGACTACAATAAGCTTGATGAGCTTGTGGTCAACACACCCGTAGAAGATCACCTGCTGTCTTTTTTCTGTTCGAAGAAGTATATTTCCGGTCACGGATGAAGAAACGCCGATAGTACTGAGACCCGTGGGATATGAAGAAGATGCTCGAAACACACTCGTTCCGCTCGACTCTTCTTTATGCTCATCTCCGGTGAGAAAAGTTAATGTTTACACGCGTAAAGTAAACACCAGACAGATATTATCCAACATATTATAACTTCTTATTGGTTGCTCTCGAATGGCTATACTCGAATCGTTTCCCTGAAGATTAGATGGAAACCTTCGCCATTACACTTCCGACAAACATAATAAAAATGCTTTATCCTCTGCGAAACAATTTTTAATCGTAAGACTGTCCTCTGAAGAATATGAACCCTGAAATATCAGAAAATAAAACTGCAGAGAAATTACATATTAATACCCTGGTTAATTGAAAATCTCTGGTTTATGAAATATCGTTAATTATTGTGGATAATAGCTGTCGTTACACGCCATAGAAATATGAATTATTGCTGCCCATGAGGTGCCACGAAATTTGCGCAATTTATGCGAAATATCGGATGGATGGATCGGTTGACTTAATAAAAACATTATTGGACTTTAAATATCAACTTTTTGCCATCAGCGGCGAAAGTTCTGTCGGTGCCAGCCGAGCGGATAATTAAGACAGAAAATTATTATTCGAGGTGCTGATTTTTCTCGCGATATCCCATTTTTCGAGAAGTGACGTGACCTCATCTGCATACAAGATGATATCGGAACGCGTATGGTTTCTCCAGCCTCGGGGATTCGAGGGAGATCGTGTCAATAAATCGGATAGCGTGCGCGAAACGACTCGGCGAAAGAAACGACGGTGGAGGAGAAACCAACCAACAAAACCGCATCGCGAAAGATCGGCAATGCACAGTGGTAGCTGGGAGGCACGATTGCGCGGAATCGAGAGCAGCCAGTCACGGCATTTCGAATATTTTCCTCGGGCTTTCAGGAAGCGATTTGCACCTACCCTAATCCGGTTATGAAAGCCGTGACGGGGATCGACGGTCGCTCTAGGCCCTGCTGAAAATCTCTGTGTCGGTCAAGTTTGCAATTTATTTGCACGCAGTAAGCGATAATGATTTTCACACATCCGAAATTGTAGATAGTTCACAAATATTTCTGAGTAGTTGAGACCACACACCATAACTGTTATATCCAAGAATAAAAAAGTCATGGAATAACAAGTGTTTCATTGACTAAAATTGTATTGTTTACAAATAAATTACAAGTCGATGTTATCGTTGAGAGAAATTCATTTCTATTACTTATAACAGTTATCAATGAAAGAAATTTATTTCGATCGCTCGTAACAGTTATCAATGAGAGATTTCGATCGCTCATAACAGTTATCGATGAAGGAAATTTGTAATAGTTATTATTAAATAGTACAACTTCTAAATGGTAGAATGCTGCAATCAAAATTTACTGTGACAAACATGAGTTTTTCCAAATTTTCTCCTGACAAATTACACCGCAAATCATCCAGAGGATCCAATTGTTTGGACATTAATAACTGTTATTTTTAACCAAACAGTATAAAAATCGATAGTTTTTAATCATTTTGTTCTTCGAATTTTTTCTTTATGTTTTGTGTAGATTATGTTACATTTCATTGATATTCAACTTTTTATCAATGATTTCTATCGTAGAAAATTTTAGATTTACTGTTACTTTTGATCCCTGGTTAAGAGAATTTTAGATCCAGTGAAACTTTGGTCTTTGTGGGCCTTCAAATAATGAAAACTCATTGCTACTGACATTGCTAAACAATACTGAATCTCAATTATTGTAGATGCATAAAAGGTTGAAGTTTTCACGCACGTGTATAAAGAAAAAATTCTTCAATTTTTCAGACGCTTACAATTCTGTTTTTTTTTTTTAAGTTAAGTGCACTTAACAGACTACGGTTTTATGCATTTACGACAATAATTAGCGGGTGCAATGTTTAAGAATTGTGGTGCAATTATTTCAAAGTTGATGCAGATAATTTTTATTTTGCATAAAAATGCGCAATCTAGTTACTCAATTAGTTATGAGTTTACGATTGGTTTAAATAAGCATTTCTACAGAAGAATTAAAGGAAAATAAATCTATTTTCGGACCATAATTTTCTCCACCAAGATTGGGCATTCACGACGCTCGCCATTTTCCCGAATAGAGATTTCGCAGAGCTTGTAAAATGGCCGCCGATTGGGCAACAAAAGCGGCATCGTCGCGGGAGAGAGACTTCCGGGTAGTAAGTCGGTGGAAGTCAACCGGGATGCTATTGAGTCCGAGTTTATTGGATAAGCTCGTCGCGTATGGAAATTTCGACATGTCGCGGGCAGAACAATGGGAACAGTGGTCCGGCCGGATGTCAGGCCGGGCCGGGCCGGGCCGGGTCGGGCCGGACTCTCGGCGTAGTCGCCGGCGCATGAATACGCGAAATCGGGGTACCCGCGAATAATTTTCATAAATTTCGTGCGTCCGGACTCGTAAACATCGGATCGGGGAATGCAGTTCGGCATTCGATCCGGTTGTGCGTGCTCGTGCATACGTCTTTCCCGCCGATTTATTAGATTATTATCGGTGGTCGAAATTCCCTTGTAACCCTCCTCCCTCCCTCCCACCGAGCGATCTACCAATTCTAATGACTCGTTGTGAGCGTACATACCGGGCCCGGGCAAAAAAGGCTACTGTGACATCGTTATATCGTGAAAGTACGCAGGAGAGACGCTTCTCTTCTCTTCTCTTCTTCTCTCAACCGCCCCTGGTATACATACACTCGTATTTATGAGGACACGTGGCCATCGTGAATCCTTTCGGTGACTGCACGACGGCTGCGGGCTTATTAAGTCGTAACCTGCGCGTCCTGTCGCCTCCACAAGCTTGATGAACACGTTACCCTCCTCGTGCAGCCAGTCTCGTTGCACCAGTATTGCGAAACCAACTTCGTTTCGAGTCGTTTTAATGGAACGATTTTTACATGGTAGCGTTCGTTCTGCTACGAGTTACCTCCTCCCTAGGTGCCATGTCTGTGCACTGCGCGCTGCTTCTACTTACGACCCTTGTTCCGCATATTGACCTCGGTCATCGCTCGCGCTCGGATATTTTATTACGTTTTTCCGGCTCAAATTACGCGCGTTACTATTTCCCTGCGTTCGTATTACACACATATCAAATTCCTATTGTTCCAGGTTTCTACTTACTTGCTCCGTAAATTGGCGTGTATCTCTGGTGCGTGGAAATAATTTTTATTTCGGATATTTTATTAAGTTTCCGCGTCTCAAATTCTTCTCGTTACAAATTCCCGGTTTTCCAAATTCCTGGTTTCTACTTACAACCCCTTTCGCATTGCATTAAATTTTAGTATTTCTTAATTGCATTTTTTAATGTTTAGTCTTGGCAATAGGAAGAGTGTGCCTCTTAAAATTCCTATTTTCCTATTGCAAAAACCTCTAGCAGATATCCAAATTCGACTCTGCGTGAAAACCACCAGCACAAAATTTTCTGATGATTTTGTCACCAGTAAAAATCACTAGGAAAGACACGTTGGAGCTTCACCCTAAATATATCCTAAAGATTCCCGATGGAACCGAAGCATCCTGTCAAAGACACTAATATTTCCCACAAAATATAATAAAGTGTGACTTTCACTTTGGTGTGTGTCTCTCTTCAAAGGAGCCCATAATTTCTACGCGAAGTATACATTATGGCACACATAAAGGTAACATCATAGGAGAATGGCGGCGGAGGTGTGAGCCGAGACGCTTCCTCCGCGTTGCAATTCGATGCAACGGTGTATATTTATTGCAGCTGTCGCATTCTATACGCCAGGACTCCTCCGTAGGAGAATTACAACCCTGTAACTCACACTGAGGTCCCGGGATAGTTTCTATCAGTCGGCGCTGAGCTTCGCTTCGCGCGCGCGCAGCCTGCTGATATCGTAATTGTATCGTAGATAAGGTTACCCGATGGCCCGAGAACAATTTCCTTATCCGATCGTACGAGTCATGCGAGAACCTTGTTAAGAACCATTCATCGACAAAATCCGAGGTCCGATAAATCGTGATCGTTAGCCGCGACATCCGGTCTAATGTGACTATTCGTCTACCCAATAAATTCCTCGACGGCCCTAAACTTTCGCAATTCCGAGTTTTATTGAATTTCTAGCTATTTATGCTTGTATCGTCGATACAATATGTGTATACGCGTGTACAATACCCATGCACATAGGAGAGCTGACTGTTTCAATGTATACATTTTGAACGCGAATGAAAGTGAAGCGTTTGGGAGTTGAATTTTTCAAAAGTACCTGGAAGTTATAACTATGTTGACAAAGTATATTACATAGAATTTTATTGAAGTGGAAGTCATTTATATTCATAGTTCTCCGATACACTTCAAAGCTCTGAGTATTTTGATATACTTTGTCTGCAAGATATGATAATGTTAATGTATGTATATTAAATTCAATTAAAAATACTATTTTTGCTCTTAGCTCGTTTAAATTATTACGAAAATAAATAAACTCCCCTATCTTCGTATTAGCGTTGACCATTTTTATTTTGCATGAAAATCTGTAGTCACTATCTTTTCCAGTTTCCGTGCCGTGAACAATGAAGCTTCTACGAAACTTGAAGTCTTCCATTGACTATAGAAAAAACTGTTTCGATAAAAACAATCGAATAATAGACGATCGTGGCCGTCCCGATGACCCGACCTTAATATTATTGAAAATGTATGGGCACAGCACTAAAGAAGCGTTTATGAGAATCGAAAACATTACAAAAATGTCATGGAATTAAAACAAATTGGAGTCTTTTAACACAAAAACATATTCAAAAATTGTTTAAATCAATTCCTAATCGTGTGCTGAAAGGTGGTTTCACTAAATATTAATTTGAAATTCAAAAAAATATTTCTGTACAAATAATTGCATTTTTTGAGAATGTTCCATCATTTTGTCCGGCTGAAATCAAACTTGCAATTCTATATGCACACTTTGTACACATTTAATATGTAGTTACTATCATGTTATATGAAACATACAAACATATCAAACGTCCTATCATTTCGTCCGGCACTGTAACACAAAACAAAAATGTTCCAGAAAGAGTCGAGTAGAAAATTTCATGTTCCATCAAAAATACCGAAAAGAGGAGAATTCCGGCAGGTTCCACTTCCTTAAAATGATGCCGCAAACCGTCATAAACACGCAAGAACCGCCGCCAGAGGGTCCACCGATTCCAGTTCTGCCATCTCTCGGGTGCATTTGAATGAGCAGAAAAGCCGAGAGGAGGGTGTCCACGAAATATGCGTGAAGATGAAGGGGGCTGGCGAAGGGGGGGGGGGGGTGGTAGAGGAACAGAGGAAAAAATCGAGTGTAGGACGTGATAGCCCCGAAAAGGATCGAATATACAACACCATATCGCGTTGCACCTGCGAGAACGTTTTCGACACATGTGTATCTCGGCGTAACGATATTCCCCGGCTGTTGGGCCTCTATAATTTCGGGCAAAAGTTCTTCCTGAGAAGGGGGTGCGCGTTGCGCGCAGGGTTCTTCTCGGCCTGGGTTGTCAAATTAACCGTCTCGGTGGTTCCCGGAGCCCACGGAACCCTTCGAGGAGCGTAATGAGGTGGCAGCCCGAGGGTGGGTTTTAATCAAGAATCGATACATAACGCCGATTCGTGGGCCCGGCTACCGCGGACAACGCTGCGCCTGCGCCTGCATCCAGCCTAATAAGGCCGCGTCTATTCGAGCCTCGCCTCAGGTGGCAGCAAGCTCAATTATCGGGCCGGCATGAGCCGCCATTAGATAACGAGCCGGCAGATGCGCCACTTCGCGGGATCCGTTCATCCTTCTCAAAAGGATTCGTTGTTTACGAGCGGCAAGATACGCTGTTCTGGCTCCTGATCCTGTTACTTCGGACAGACGCTCCGAGGCAATTTTTACCGTTTACATTGTTGCTACGGTTTCCCGAGCAACCGGTGCAATAAAACAGCCTACTGTCCTCTAAAACGGCTGGCTGTGCTCTGCGAGTGTTCGTCGGTAGGCTGTGTGATATTATCATTTCATTGTAGTTGCTTCACACTATGGTAAGGGACCCAATTACTGTACTTATCTGAATTATACTTATTTTTAAATAATAATGAATACTCATTTTTTTTCATAAAAATCAGTTAATGTTGTATATTTCTTTTTTAATATTCATTATCCTTTAAAAATAAGAATAATTAATACTAGCAGACTAATTGGTACCCCTACAGTTAAGTACTCCCATTTAAAATCAATTTTAGAGAATTTATGAGATAAAAGGCAATTATTTTCAACATTATTGAAATTATTGTATGATTCACTCGTAACATGTTTCATGACTGCTGTCTCTCGATAATAAATTGATCAATTGTTTTCCAATTTTACATATAAAATAGAAATTCCTTTATTTTCCATTTTACCTGTGACCTATGAGAGTTCTGCTTTCATTAGCTAAATTTTAAATATGGTGATTCAGATACTTCATACGTTATACTATGTTTCTAATACAGCTAAGGATTAAAAAATTTTCTAATTATTTTTTCTTTGCACACTATTTTATAGGGACGACACACTGTGCTCTACAAACGTGTTCATAGCATTCTAATGAAAAATAATTGTGTTATTTAAAGTGGGGTTCTTAATAAACCAATTCTTTATCTAAACACTTTATCCCTTATACGTAATTCTTATTTAAAATATTAGAATTAAGTGAATTTATGTACGTGTACGATACATAATAATTAAAAAATTAAGTATACTCTGTAATTTAACATACAGGCAGTAACCGTGAGACTGCGGATGTTATGCATTTAGGACAAAAATGATCGGGAAAAACAGAAAACACTGAAGACAGAAGAATTTAAGAATATTAAATATTAAGAATATCGACTTATTAAAATGAATAAACAATGAAGTGTATCGTCACTCGTTGTCTGGTTCTTAGAATTACCTAAGAAAAATTGTATGGAGTGTTGCAGTTTAATAATTGTACAGCGGATCTTTATGCAAAATAAAAATTTTCTACCGAAATTGCAACAAATTGGAGCGAAGTAGAAATTTATTTTCTTTCTCATTACGTTTAACAGGTTGAAACTAATATAACTGTATTTTTAAATCTTACTGTTTTGACTGTTTTCAATTACACCAACCCATTTTTGTCCTAAATGCATCAAATCCGCTGCCTACTAATAATCATTGATAACAAATCTTCACTAAAAAAAAAAAAATGAAGTGAAACTCGAGCGTGACAATCGAATACAATACCATTGTGTCCCTCGGTTTCTCAAAAAATCGATATTCTGAAATCAAACGATCCCGCCGTGACATTCAATATTTCCAATCAGTAGATCCTCGATCAGTAACGATCTCTTTTCATTGAATTCCTATCGAGTCACTCCTCCCGTGTCCTAGGGCGATCGAAGACACCTCTTCACTGCCAATCAGGCGTGGCCATATAGAACGTTACCATCACTGCGCCGCGGCTAGAACCATACAAATTGATTCGTAACGTTTCGCATCGTTGACACGGCATTATAGAGGATCACACCTACCAACGACTTTGTAACGATAACCTAGCCATAGTGCTTTCACATGCTCATCGGAACGCCGACGAACCGGCCGCACAATGATTCTGCGCTTTCTTTCCGAGAGGGTGAAAAACGGTACCCGCCTTTCGAAGTCATTCGAACATCGTCGAAAGAACGTTTGCGAAAAAGGAGGAGCGTAATCTGCGATTCCTCCGAAGCGTAATCATAGTCCGCCGTTCTCCTCGCTGCTGGCCTGCTAATTAATCATGCGCGTTCGTCCGTTTGAACCGCCAACCCTAATACCGCAGCACGTGGGAAAGTGTAGAGTTTGAGTGTTCGTGAAGACTTAATTGTTGGCTGCATTGGTCACAAAAAAGCTGGATGATTGCCTCGAGTCCGTCGCTAAAATGTATGTACAGATTAAACGATTTAGAAGGTCGTTTTTTTCTGCTAGGAACGTAATGTTTCTGATTTCTTAATTAAACGAGCTTTCGAGGCAAGCCTGTGCTATTATACTTTTTTTAATGTTCATATTGACGCTGATCACTATATTTTTAGAGTTAATCGAAGTGGTTCTCGGACAGAAATCGCCATTGCAAATTTGGAATTTTAATATTGTGAATGAAATCTAAATTAACAAAATATGACCAGAATTGTAACACTTAAGTAAACAATTTTAAGAACAAACAAATAAATCTTATAATTTTATCTTTTAATTTTTAGAAAATTGATTTTCTTACACGTTCGAATATTTGGTTTACATATTACAGTATATTTCTTTCGTTAATTCATTCTCGTTAGATAAAATATCAGACATAGTGAAATGTTCCCTTAATAAATTAGTAAGATTTCTTAGCAAAAGCTTAAGAAATTCTTCAAGATTTGTTATAGTTGTGACACATTTTTTAAAATAATAATTTTTAACTAATAAGTTTTAATTTTGTATAATGATTATTTAAATTTATATTAAGGAGTATTTCTGCTTTATGCTACTAATTTTTATATTTAATTATACTGACAAGTAAGGTAAGAAATAAATGAAATTTGTATTATAGCCACTGGGACGTTTACCTTACTTGGTCAAGTGTTTCTTCGCTGAACAAATCATGTTTTCTAAAATCGAAACACAGTAGATTCATGTAATCGAACAATTTCTATCGGCATGAAGTACTCGAGAAGCAAATGACAGTGGTCCATACAGAAACGAAAACGAAATAAAAGATACAGATAACTGTACTAACTCTCTTTACAATTGCACAGTTTCATACATATTTCTTTCACGGCGACACATAATCGAGCATAACAAGCGGGGTAACATATATTTTCGCCTTCTTCGGGCGGGACGAAGGTGTTCAAACGGGTCCACCGTTTCGGATTGAGAAAGTAATCTCGATCGCAGGCCGCGATACAGGCCAAGATTAATTGCATCCCCTAAATCATTGGCTAATTTGGAACCCTCCGAGATTAGGCAGCCGCTAATTTCGGCAATAGTTAATCTCGGCCCGGTCTCCGGTCCGATGCAAATCGTCGCTCTGGTCCTCTCGTTCCGGTATAACTATCGATTCCCGTGCGCCGACATGTTGTAATGCCGCGGAACCGATTATCAATCATCGAGCAAAAATACCCCGAAAACAAATTAACCGTGCAACGAACGCTCCGCCGCTCATAATAAAGATGAATCGCCCGGCCGAACAGTCTCACATTTATATGTAATGTATTCGCCGGCGATTTGCATACCTGCGTGTAAATGTAGACATTACTTTCCGTGGCCGCGACCACCTGCGGTATAATTTCTTCAAGGACGGTCCAGCACTTTTCTCATTTCGCACATTATGTCGCTGATAGGTCAGCGGGGATGCTAAAACGTACCTTATCAAATTTTCATGAAACGCATCTGCCACTTTCATATTCGAAGGGACACGTGGATCAAGAGAGCCTTCTCTGTTGCATTCGACCGCAGTTGCAACTCTCGCGTTTCGAATGTCGCATTCATTCTGTACACTGTGGATCTCTATGCGGGAATCAAAATTTTCTGCGTTAACCATCGCGAGCTCTTTTCGACATTTCTCACAAATAAAAATTTTTTTAATAATAAATTTAATCCCTCACAAAACATTATTCATTAGACCTCAACCTAAACACTACACGAACGACGACTACTCCAACCAATTAAACTCCCCCTAAAAGAATAGTACTCGAGAAGACAGGATCGGTCAGAACACTAATATTTTATTCATTCGATCAACTCTAAATCTATACTAGAACTCTCCCTAGAACCAGGGACATAAAAATGATGATGAATTCGGCCAAGGTAATCGATTTACGAACGATGCGTCGATCATGCGTCATCCCCTCGTGGCGATTGAATGATCATGCCGAAAGCTTGTTGCGGATGGAAGACAGCCTAAGTTTGGAGAATTTGGGAGAAGGCTGAAGAGGGCTGGGGAAAGCGGTTGCAAAGGGAAGCCGAATGAAGAAACAAAGCGGCGAAGGTACCGGGAGTGTGCAACTGAAACCGAGGGGGCAGCTCGTTACGATCCCGGTCGAATTATCATTCCGTCGTAATGCGAGCTTATTATGTGGTCCCTGTGTAATGGTATCTCCGGCGGTTAGTGCGTCAAATGTGGCTTTGTTGCGTGATTAATGCACCGGCTCGTAGCTGACACCTCGCGGAGTTTAATTGCACCTTATTCCGCATGAATATGGATGCCTGCCTCCCGGGCCACGGCCATGGCCGCCTCTCGCAGAAGTGGCAGCGACGCACCACCGCGCTCGCTGCCAGAACACGATGAGGAACGACGAGGGGCCGGGAGGCAGCGAGCAGGATAAAAAATGCAATTACGATTTTGAGAAATGGGCCAGCCCGTGGCGGGAACGGGCTGCTCCCTTGGCGACCGGTTTCCAGGCTTAGAACACCGGCGACCCAACTCCTAGATCCACACGATCCAGGTTGCCATGAAAAGATCTTTGGGGACAGAAATTCACTAGATTGAACCTTCCACTTTCGAATGAGCCCTTTACCAGCGACAAAATATTCTTATATAAGGACGAAAACTTGAGGCACATTTTTTGACGGTAATGTAGTCACTCTACCTTATCGGTAATCTACGAAGACCGGGCCCTTAAGTTTATACATAGGTGTCACGCTGGTCAGAATTAATTTTCGTTGAACGAACAGTAATATATAATATGCAAGGAAAAACAAAATCGATTCATTCTTTTTTAAACTTTAGACATATGCAACCACGAGAGTCGACATTTTATCTCATTGATAAGTGTTATAAGCGACTGAAATAAAATTCTGCCATCGATAACTGTTATTAGCGATCGAAATAAATTTCTCTCATTGAGAACTTTTATAAGTAATAGAAACGAATTTCTCTCAACGATAACATTTACCAACAAGAGACAAAATTATTTGTAACCAATACGATTTCAGTCGATGAAATACTTGTTATTCCATTATTTTGTTCTTTTTGGTTATAACAGTTATGGTCCCTGATAATAATTCGTGTGTCGAATCTAAATAAAAAAGGGGCTTATTGCTGTAAATGAAAACGAAGAAACTCACCAGAAATTCGGGATGTCAAGCAAAGTTTCCGCGATCATACTCAAATGCACGAAATCCAGCGTTATCGCACGATCATCGGTGTCCGCGGTACGTAACGCCCGGCAGCGCGTGCAGCCGCTTACGCAGAACCTGTTCCGGTGCTTGTTATCTAAAAGTGAAACCGGACAAGAAAGCGATTTATGTTTGCGAGTACATCAAATAACGTTGACATTCTTGGATTTCCTGCAAGAAATATGTAATCCCTTGTGACTTATACTACACGGCATTGTCGAAGTTGTTTTCGGTTCGATGTCTTGATAAGTGCTCCTTGTAGCCGTTTTTACATGGCTACACACGTCGCAGGAAGTAATATGTCGTTGCCTCGTCTCTCTTGGCTGCCAGTGTCAATTAAAAACATTCTCTTGCTTTTCGGGAAGTCAACTGTGCTTCCGAAAAAGAGTGAAAGACGCAACTTACTTGTTGCTACAGATGAGTTTAGCGTGCCACTTGTAACTTGAACAGGGAAATTTATTTTACACAAGAATATTTTTGGAAAGTTGAACTCTACTTTTTAATTTAAAGAATATTTACAGCCATTTTTCAATAGCCACGTTCCATGTATTAAGCACTGCAAATGATCTGAGTAAATAATGAAGACATAAACCTGCGATCAAAGGAGTTTAAGAATACTATTACTAGATTGGGGATTTTTTAAGGAAAATAATAGTTTTTTACAGGAGTCAAACAGGAGCCGAATTAAAATTTCTTTCTTCTTTTGATCATTTTAATAAGCTGAAAGTAACATATTCTTAAATGTTTTTAATCTTTCAATTGCCTTATTACATTATTGTCGACTTATTCTAATTATCACGAGAAGAAATATGTTTTCATTCAACTTCTGTATCTCACAATGAACACTGTATCTGATAATGGAACATTTTTATTGTGCATAAAGGTACAGCGAGCCAGTCACAAATTTTTAATAAAGCTTCAAAAGAGCTACGTTCGTTGGTGTTCTAATGACATGCGAAATTTTAAAAATCCTCGATTGGCACTTTGAAATGAATCCTTATTGTTACTAGACAAAATTGTGATTCTTTAGAGGGTGAGAACTGAAAGTGAACTTTGTGTTGTGTGTAGCTTGTTCTCGGCTGCTATTGAATTTTATCTGCCATCACGGTCAGGATATAAGGTTCACGTGCAGCTTCCGTTCATTCATTAGTACCTGCATAGTGTGCGGCTCATAAGTCGCCAAAGGAATGGTTCCCTTTCAGGCCAGACACTGATTCATGTTAAGGAGAGAGAGCGGCCAGAATGACGGATGAAGAACGCGACACGGTATGAAATATCGTTACCACGCGGAATCAATTTGCAGTTGCGATGCCGAGGAACGATACGCTTGTTCCGGGGATCGTGTGCAATTAGTACGGACCTGGTACTGTTTTGTTTGCCGGTTTTCTGTCAATGCTTGTCTCGCGTTCGTTATACGCTGCAAAATCTCATTCGCGAGACTACAACATTGCCTTTGTGTAAAAAAGGACCAAAAAAATCCGAAATTTGTGACAGTCATTATCCCAAATCTTGACGATTGCAGAATTATAATTGAAGTAGGTACTCACATTCATATTCTAGCAACAGCAATAAGCAAATAAGAAATAATTTTGTTCTAGTGCTTTAACTGCTTTTTATTTTTATAACAATTGGTACTCCAAATGTGCAACTCGTTCTCTAAAAATTTCGTATAATTTTGGAAATAAATGAATAATTCTAACTTTGATTATGTACTAATAAGATTATTGAAAAGTAATTATTTGTTAAGATGACGAAAATAAAATTTTAAATTTTAAATTTACAGGATAAAGAAAAATAGTAGTTGACAACATTGCATGAAGTAACAAATACGTACATATTTGTCAAGAATGATTGAATTTTGAGATTACTTTCTTCAAGGAGGACAGCCATGTTTAGGATAGAATTTCAGTTATAAAATGTTCGATACATGAACTGCAAATTATAAATTTAAGAATTCGTCCGTTCCGGTGATTATAAATAAAAAGGAGAGAAGCCTCGATTATACGATTCGGATCGCGACAAATATTTATGGTAGCCAAGATTTGATGGTGGCGAGGTGTTATTATGGAGCGATGTTTTCAGGATTTTTTGACACCACTTGTTAGAATCGTCCTTGCTTTTAATTTATTAGGCATTAATGATATTTCATCCGATCGGGCTGGCAATTATCGCAGCGAATTTCGTTTCGATAAACCACCGAAACCATTTAGCACCTCTGCCCCGCACGATATTCACCCACCAATCTATGCCCAATCATCCAGTCAATGAAAACCATAAAAACCTGTGTGCCGTAATCATCGATAAAGACCTAATTACAATCCGTGCCAATCCATAAAGCACGCTAATAACAGAGGCCCGTCTTGAAATTGATCGAATATTACGAACAATTCCGCGGTCCGAGTGCTCCCTTTATTCCGCGCAGCGTGTAATTTCGGAAACTCGGCGTACGATCAAATTAAAGAAATTAAATTTAACGGGTGTTCTCGACGTTATTGAGAGCTCATTATTGCCCGGCGTCGTTAGACGAAATTTAATTAAACGGACAAAAAGGACATTCGAACTGGCCCGGACATTTTCTTTGGAAGCTTCGACGTTCCATAAAAGTTAAAGCAAAGATTTTTTAATGGTCGTAAAGTATATACAATCGTCGAGCAGAATTAAAGGAAATAATTAAGGACGGCAGGGTAACACATTTGTTTTTATTATTTGATCGAGAGTAGAAAATTGCTTAAATTGAATTCATGAAACATGTAATTTTCAAGAAATATACGACATCCGATTTAACTTAATTAAGCGCTGACATGAGTAAAAAATATGGTATACGTTGAAACTGAGTTTAATATTTTCGATTATAATTCTTTCATGATTTTTAGTCACCAATATTTGCGATTTATACAGATAGGGGAATAATTAATTTTCCGACTTGAATAAATTGAGATTTTAAAACAAATTAATGTTTCGTTAAAATTACAACAAATGTCATGGGGATTAATATATAGGGTGTTCGGTAACTGGTGGTACAAGCGAAAGGGGGCGATTCTATATGAAAAAGTAAGTCGAAAATATAGAAAAAAATTTTTTCATGTGAGACTTTGTTTTAGATCATTGTCTCGTTATTATTATTCACTAATTTTTCATACTCAAGGTCCCGGGAAGGTCATAATATACAGGTCGTTATTCGCCTTGACATCGGCTATCATATAGCGACAATAAAAATATATCGTTTCATTTAAAAAAACTTCAAATGACCTTGAAATCTCAAAAAATATAACCTCGAACAAATTTTCCAGCTTATCATAATATTTACTCCTCTGAACCAACTAATGTTTTCGAACAAAATATTTCAGATGGTCGAGTTAGGTGGGACACCCTGTATAAACAAAAGAATTTGTTTTATTCATTTCCTGTTGATGTCAAAATTTTACCAAAAACTACATAATAATTCATATTAAATTCGATAAAATTATTTTTCTTTTGCTACCCTGTTGCATCAAATTGTGACCTTTTTAATTTACCTACATTTTAAGCAAAAACTCAAATAAATTTATGAATCAGATATTGTGAAGATATATAAAACTGGAGTGGGTGGGACACATTACTACCCCTTTCAATACGTATCAATGAGGGTTCGTATGAGGGCTCTAGCCATCGAATATCAGAATTCGACGGACGTACGACCAATAATCGCATTAATTCGCCGTAACATCGGAACAGGTTTACAGTAGTCGGTATCGTAACTAGGGAACGCAGCTGTACCAATTGGCCGCGTGTTAATGTTCGATTCAACGGAGTCGAACGAACATTAAGCAAACGTGGGTCTCAATCGAATTTTTATTCTGAGAGATCCTCCAGAGAGCAGCGAGACGTCGCAGGACGATAAAAGATTTTTCGAACGAGCGTTACTCACCCCTTAAACGTTAATAGCGTATCCTGCGCGTATCCACGGCCCCGTGTTTCCACGTCTTGGTAATTTACGCGCGACCGGGGCACCCCGTAAACGACCAATAACTAGAAACGAGCTGTCGTAGATCAGAGATATACATCAGCCGGGGCCCCGGGACCGAAAACAGCGAATCAACCAGGCCCGTGTGGCGCGGCGCGCTTAATTTCCAATTAATTTCACGGGCACCGAAAAAATATGCGAACAAGGCGAGACTAACACCGCGTATGCGTGTCGCTATCCATCACCCCGGCCCCGGCCAACACAAGGCTCGCCCATGAGGCATTAGCATTTATGTTTCACAAATGCGACAACTTTTAACCGGTGTTTAAATTAAGCGCCGCGCGAAATACCGCGATCCCGCGGACACGATTTTCGATCGGCATGGCCGATCGGGATTGCGTGCACTCCGAAGATAAAACCACCGGGCTCATTTGTATCGTGCCTGGTACCTGGACCCACGGCCCTGGGCCCATCTGATGCGCCCAGATAATCCGTTTCGACTGAAAATTACCTCTGCCAGAAGTTTCGCCCGGATAAACAGTCGGGGTTTCAGTTAGCAAGATTTTGTCGATGCGACAATGCGACAGAATTTTTATGATGATGATGATGATGGTAGGGCTGTGAATCGAACCCTATATGTCGGCCGAGATTTTGGCATGTTAAGGAGAAGTGGTCGATGAATGTGAAAAGCTCCTGGTGGTACAGGGTTTCGATAATGGTAATAGTAAGGTTGTAAATTGCACCCTAATTTCTGTACACATGGTAGAAGCTATGATATCCTAAGGGAAAGAGTGTAGGTATTATCTAAATTGATTAGCGAAGATTGGTGACCGTGTTAGTGAAAATTTCTAGTGGTCATACTGTCAAGATTTTAACTAACAAAATGCTATTCTTGCTGACTGCTCTTATTATATAATTATACCGATTAGGTTTACGTAAACCAAGTCCAATCCCCTAGGCTGAAATAAGGTGAATTATCTTTATTATTATATTTCCTGTAACAATAATATTCTCACTTGAAGCGTATCCATAAATAGTGCATAAACGTATGGGTTCCACTAATATACTCCCAATATAGACAAATACTATTCATTTGAAACAAAAATGGACAGATAATATTGAATAGATTCTCGAGGATATCAATAAGAAATGAGGTAATTTTTTCAGTGAAAAATAGGATTCATAAAGTTTTGATCTTTAAATGCTTATTCTGATGAGAATTTTTAATAAATCTCGTTAATTTCATCGTTTTCGAATGTGATGAACATTTAAGAAGCAACATACGTTCGTCAAATGATCAGTTAATTCCTCGATCTGGACCACAGTGCAGGGTGTGACAGAAATCGCCGTCTCCGCATGCAACGATGCAACCGGAACGACTCTCTTTCGCCTCGTGGCCGCGAAGTAGTAGCTTATAATTGTTTATTCGGCCGGTTTGAAATACGAGGGTAATTTCGGATGTCGTTAAAGGCCATTAAGCGGAATAAGCATGGCGACCAGACCGATACACATTCTTCCATCTTCCCCGTGGTGCAGCGTCGTAAATCTGCGTTTATGACCGTCGAATTCGAGCCGCGGATACAGCGGACCGTACGAACGATCCTCTCGGATTTTGCACGCGCTCCGTTGCCTTACAATGTCAATTTTTAACGGGCTAATAAGACGATCGCGTTCCTCGCATAAAACACCGCGGCCCCCGGAATGAAATATGATCCGTGTACCGAGGAGGATGCGCAGGAAGGAGTTCATTAAAAAGTGCAGGAGGTACCTGGAACACATATTTCCTTTAGGACAATTGCTTTTCGGAAGAGGTGCCGGTATTGGTGGGAACAAGTGATAAAATAGTTCTGGCGAATAATATACATATATATTGAATTTCCTTGCAAATTACGTTGTACATGAAATATTCATATTTTGCACTACCGTCGTACTTTCGTATCACCTCTTTCCCTAAAATGATAATTGTACATTGAATTTCGTTGGAATTTTCCACTACCGTTGTATTTTTATATCACCCCTTACTCTAAACTGATAATTGAATATTGAACAGGGGTGATCAATTGAATTTCATTAAAAATTATAATGGATATGGTATATTAGTAATTTGTACTACCTTCGTATTTTTGCACCGCCTATTACCTTAAAATTATAATTATATATCGAACATGGGTGATCCATTTGTATTGAGTTTCATTGAAAATTGGAAATTACATTATAGATGAAATATTAATATTTTGTACCACCGTCGTATGTTTACATCATCTCTTGTCTTAAAATGATAATTGTACGTTGACCATACAAGACAAATGTGTATTGAATTTCTTTAAAAATTAAATTCAAGATGAAAGATCATCAGATTTGACTTATCTTAAAATGACATTTTGCTGACATAATAATGAAGCCTAGCAATACTCAAACAATTATATCAATGTAAAGAAAATAAAAAATTCTAGTAATGTTGAATCAAATATTGAATTTAAATTCCACAAAAAAAAAAAATTTTAATTTATATTCCGCAAAAGAAAAAGCAATGTCAATGGGTAGATTTCTTCCAATGTAAATACAAAAACATTCTGTTTGTTACAAATTAAATTCTTTCATTTTTGACAATTCGTGTGGTCATGTTAATTCATCGTATGTCGTCTTTTAATTAATTTAAGCAATCTAAAATTTCTATTCTATGAGCGAAGAAGCGTTTATACAAAATTATAAAAACACTAGAAGTTATTAAAAATGATTAAACACTAAATATTTTGAAACAAGGAAATTTGACTTATCAGTCAAGTGAGCTTGCATTCCACCGAATCAACCAAAAAATTCTCTTCTATTTCTTCCCTGCAAAATTTGAATTATACCGCACAGACGCATTTTGCAAATAAACAAATGCACCAAAAAAAAAAAAGAGCAGGGAATCACTCGAACAGAATGCGCAATGCTTCGTGAAGATAAACTCCACTTCCGCAACAATCAACGAGCACACTTTTCAATCAGCTCACCAATTTGATTCTCCGAAAAAAGGGTTCGTTTCAAAAACGAAATCTCGGTACACCGCGCACGCAACAAAAATGTTACACGAAAGGTCTGAACCTTACCTTTCCGAGGCGAGCACACAGGCCAGGATCCTCTGTTCGAGGAGCGGAGCCTGGACTCGCATTAAATCATTCGCGAAAAAACTCGTTTCCGCTCGAAACAGAAATTAATTCATTAAAAAGAGTATAAACCCATGGGTCCACCCTCCCATTCGAGGTTTCCCACGGGTTCCGCCAAAGCGTCGATGGCTATTTCGGTCGAGGGAATACGATAAACTGCTTGATTTTTAATCGATTCCCCCTTCTCGACTTGTGCACGGTATCGCTCGGGCCCCACGAAAACGCGAAGGAATTTGTTTAGAATCAGCATTAAAAGCCCCGGAGTCCAGGGCGGACCGCCACCGAAGTAGATGCCTCGATAATAGTGCGCGCATGTTTACGGTTATTTCATTATGTTCGGATCGTTTTGCCTCGTCTTGCACCGCCCGGCCGGGCTGGGAGGTCGATTCCGAAACGCGGCTGAACGGAATCAGATAGAGATCACGATCCCGCGCCTCGATATCGGCCACCGAAAGAAATCGATAATCTTCGGGCACCGCGAAGAGGTTAATGAAGTGGTGGGCATCGGTCGGGAATTGGCTGTTTCAATTACGGCCGCGTGCGCGCACGCATGTGCGTGGCTCGCCGCGATTACGCTCCTGGACGATTCATTTATGGGTGTAGCCCCGACACGGTGTTCCCCGTTTCCAGAAAGAAGTGTCCGATGCAAGAAACGCTTATTAAAATGCTCGCTGGAATTATCCGGACCCTGGTGTCCTTCGACTCGAATGGTTTCGGTGGCTTCGCAAAAAGTTCTTCCCGTTTCTTTCGAATCTGAAACTACACGTAGTTATTCCTCGATGCAGTTTGCATTGAGACACGCACACTTCTCGCTCAATTTTGTTAACGGAAAAGACAAATGACGTGATTACAATAGGTAATAAAAACATTTGTTCATACAAACCCTCAAGCTCTATTAGTCGACATTAATCTGATTTTCAGCAGCTCGAAAAATGCTACAGACTTATTAAAAGCGCCTTCTGACAAGGCAGACATCTACGTGTATTATATACATTTGCCAAATTACCATGGAAAATATACGACAAAAGCCGAAAAACGAGACGAGCCCGAACAAGGTGCATCGAAAGTGACTTACAGTGCACACTATGTAACAATCTTCGCATCGTCTTAATTAATATGTAATACCTCGCTCGCGATACGTCGCTATAAACTACAGCGGCGGCTGTGCAACTCCGGTAAAATGATCAGAAAGTATAAAAAGCTTGAGATAATCTAAAGAGGACTCTCTTGCACAGGCCGCCAGATATTACCTAAATTTTTCACGTAAGTGATTCAATATCCTCTTCGCCCAACGGCCTTCGAGTGATCGTGATGAATGCGTTGGTAGATCAGCGGAATTTCGAAGCGCTGCGCCGCACGGCGGCTCCTCTCAGAGGCGAGTTAAGTTGTTTCATGAAACGTATCATAATTAACGCTGCAAGCTTAATGGAGACAGCGTTTTAATTAACGCGTTATATTAAACTGCCGATCAAGCTGGTGCGGTGCGCCTGATGCGCTTCAATCGCTAAAAACGCCGCGCGTCGAGGATCGACGCTCGATGAGATTGACCCGTCAAACAGGTAATGCTGTTCGGAGCCGCGTGTCGGCATTTTTGCAGACGCTTCTGACCCGCGGCTACCGCGCTATCTTCTGATCAGACCGGCAAAAAAAAAATGGTATCGAGCCTCGATCATTTCCCCGTTGCCACACTTCGCCGTGCCGCACGATAGTAACGCGCGAGACGCATCACTATCATCAGCAACCGACTTTCCACCGGATACTATCTGCGCGACGTGAAAACCTTTCTTTGATCACCCGTTCGACCGAAAGATAACAACGATTGTGGGCTTTATTCACCAGTTAGCTGCTGCGACCTCTTTGAAAAAAAGTGTACCTAAATTGCGTAGTAAAAATTAAGCGATCACGAGTATACTCGCCAAACACAGAGCATGCGTGGCCGTTACAATATGATATTAAGTATGAAAGGAGGCTTGACGCGTCAATGTCCTTTGCTCACTCAGAGGAAACTGTTTATTTAACTAAAACTCATGATAACATCAATTTAACAAAATGCTAACGCAACGCATAAATCAATAAAATTATATATAACAGTATAAATCAATAACAGGTAAACATATGAGTAATACAAACGGTGATATAAACATTCTTACAAGTAATACAGAATATTTTAAACATCTTCTAGTTCACGAATACATTTTAGTTTTCACTAAAATTCCAATTTAAACAGCAAATTATAACTACTTCTTAAGCATGACGAGTATACGAGTATACATAACACATAATATGGCCATTTCTTCTTGACGAGTATACTCGTCATAACAGAAACTACTTGCATTTCTTCTTGACGAATCATAACAGAAACTATTTGCATTTCTTCTTGACGAGTATACCCGTCATAACAGAAACTATTTCCATTTCTTCTTAAGGAGTATACTCGTCAAAACAGCTAACTCGTTAAGTTTCGAGGTGGAGGGAATCATGGCGGAAAAGAGGGAGACATGATGGTTGTTATGAGTTCAAATATTGGAGATGTGGGGGAGCATGAGTTCTGGTGGAATTGATGAAATTGAGTTTGTATTTCTGTAGAAGTCAAGAAGTGAGTCTGTGCTAGAACCATTTCTGTCTGTCCTCTAACTACTCTAACTACTTGGAGCAACTATCCACGTGCAAAGTAGAATGGAGAATTAATTGTTTAATTGTTATATTTATTTACTTATAATTGTTTACTTATATTCGTGGACAATGTTTTTTACCCTCGAGTTTCAGGTTTTGATATTAGCTGTTACTAGGTTTTGAAATAACAAAATAATATTTATTTCTGGACATAGTACATAATTTTTTTTATCTTAAATTGTGATTATTTGACCATCTTATCTTAAAAGAATCATATGACAACTTTAAGAACTTCCGCGCAGTTCTAAAAAGTATACTGAAAATAATGCACTTTGATAAAATACGGAGCTATATAGAACTCAAAAGATATTCTTTACCAATTATAGAAAACATTGAAGATTCTCTGTAGTTTACTAAGCATTGTTATTTCAATAAATTATAAATATTAAATCTTAGTACAGAAGACTAAGACTAATCTCAATATAGACTGTTCATTTGAAACAAAAATGGACACATAATATTGAATAGATTCTCGAGGATATCAATAAGAAATGAGGTAATTTTTTCAGTGAAAAATAGGATTCATAAAGTTTTGATCTTTAAATGCTTGTTCTGATCACAATTTTTAATAAATCTCGTTAATGTCACCGTTCTCGAGTGTCATGGAGATCTAAGAAGCAATATACAATATCCGATAAACATCGATACGACCAAGTCGCTTTTTTATCAAATGATCAGTTAATTCCTCGATCTGGACCACTGTGCGACGCAACGCGATCGAGGCGGGAGGATCAGAAATTGCTGGGCCGTATTTCAAGGCGAAATGAAATGATCGCCACGTTAAATATTTATACACGCCGGTGCACCGGCATAGAGTGGGCTGGCTGAGTCGAATCTGAAATTCGATAATGCCTTACTCAGAGCGATCTTCCATTCGCCCGGAAGCCGCGAATTATGCCGTGAGTCCGGTCGAAGCGACGCTGCGTTACGTATTACCGTGTATCACGTGCAAAGACCCGGGCTGCAGGTGGTTGCCTGTGTGGTCCACCTTTCTGTGTACTTTTCGCGAACGTTCCCCGCAATTTCGTGGCCTCCGCAAACAACATTGATATCGTTCGCGCCCGTTTTTCATTTACATGCACGATTCCCAGGCATGTTGTTACCTCGGGACGGTCTTTCCAGAAATACCAGCGAGAATTTATGATCGTGAATGAGCCCCCGTTGTACGTAACACCGTAACTCAGTTTTCATCGAAATTGCAAATTTACGATCGGTCAGCTGCCTAATTCCGCCCGATTCACTCGGACGATCGGTAATCATGTATTGGAGAACATTTTGGAGAATCCCAGTGTAGCAATCATTTCTCGGCTTCGACGTGGATTAAACGGTTCAATGGCGTTTTCTTCTGGCTAACACCTGTGCTATAGTCCTTCAAGCAGGCGAATATCTTCTCGCCGATTTTTCTGCACTTTTGGCTGACCGATTTTATGGTCCCGAGGTCGGACAAGCGCATTCAATTACCGTCGTCTGGGCTATTGGAATTTTTGGAAGTTTGCGAAGCTTTATAAATACCTTAAACGGGATGTACTATGTGCAAGTTATTATCTTTTATTGTAGGAGAGCGTAGATATTCTGCAATCCAGTGAGCTTGGATTTTTATACCCGTTTTATTACGATCTGTTTGTATTATTTAATTCGTTGTGTTTAGTTGAAATAAGGCTAAAAGTCTGGCCTAAGTAACTGATTTTATTGCATGGATATTAATTACCGTAATTCTTCCTGATTTCAAAATTACGTATAGAGTGGAATTACTGTGTTTATAAATATATTTATGGTAAAAATCAGAAGGCGAAACCGAAAGCTATGGAAACATTATAGAAGAACTAACAAATACTGTCATGCTATTCTCATCTTACTGAAATTGTTAGGAAATACTAAATCATTGATGCGGGCAGCTTTAGTATTGCTTAAAAATCTGCAGTCTACTAATGATTGTTTGACAATTTTCATTTAGTAGAATTTAAACATACGATTTTTCACGGAGGCCGTAACGGATGAAAGAAAGTGAAATTAATGCTTTTTTGTTTTTTGAGTACGATTTATTTCTCGTCTTCCATATCGTAATTTGATTTTCGGATATCAATCGAGTGACACGCAAATTCTGAGCTCACCTTCGAGCATTCCAAGTCGATCTCCGACGAAATAATAAAGAAGTATGTGTTCAGGTACAGTGTACTCGCGTGTGTTTCTCTTATCGGGACGAGGCCGAAACCAGTTCAGTTTGCCCACGGTCCGCGAAGATATCTCCGCGTACTATCTCTGCTGTTATCGTCGAAGGGAACAGCCTTCGATTCGTCTTTCTGCGAGGGAACAGCACGAATGCCCGCGATAATGGCGGCCGAGTGGTTTTTACGGGAATCAGACAAGTCGATCACGATCCAGCCGGAGATTAGGCCGAGAAATAACTGCGAGTGTCTGCGAGTCTAAATTTTCTCTCTTATCTTAAATACCCTCTCTCTTTTTTTTTATCGATGCTCTCCCACTTTCTCCGAATGGTATAATACCGAAACATAATTCTCGCTTTGCTCGCGCTATTTGTCGCGGGATTAAACCGTGAGAAATTCGACGTTTCCGTTTTGAGCGTGGCATTTTTTCCGTGATTTTCGATTAATTCTTTTCATCCGCAAAAAAAGAACTCAGGCAAATACGATTTGTTTCAATTAAAATGGTTTGAAATCATACGATTCCGCTGTGTCACCGTTTTTGTTTTTTTTTTTCGAAATATCGCGCGCGGATAAATATCAGATTTTGTTTTTTCGCCCAGGGATTTTTCACGGGTTGCGTGTGCGAGTTCGGAGGCCCCGGGCTTTTTTAATCCGTGGATGGACCGGCGAGATAATTAATTCCAACGGCGTTGATAAAATTCGCCGGGCGCATTCCGCTTCTATCGAAAAAATCCGCCGGGCGGCCCCGTTCTGCCGGCGACGCAGCGACATATCGCACGACTAATTACTAACGATCGTAGTAATTTAGAAAGCGCATCGTGTGTGGCATCCTCCGATGCGACCGGCTCTCGCTATCTACCGCTTTAAAGTAGAAATTTACCGCTAATAATAGCTCCAGATGGGACGATAAATAAGATAATCGAGCGATACGCCGTCGCGGTTTTATTCAATATTAGCATTCGAGGCCGATAAGCGTAATAACTGAATTATCTGGAAAATAATGGACCCCTCACGCCAGCCGATTCTTTGCTTAAATATTCTTAGATTTTCGCACGTTTCATTTCCGTACTATCTAAATTTTCATATTAAATTATTCTTCTTGATTTTCTCCTTGAAATCACTAAAATAATATTTTTCACTTACTATCACCTGTACCAATATAATATGCATTTCACGCAAGTTTCACTTGGGTATTCATAGAAGCGAACAACATTGTTAATAACAATTATTGGCTCCTTGAAAATGAAATTTCCACCTCACACTAGAATTTCAGCGTTAATAAATTGCGAAAGAATTGAAATTCCCGTGGCATTAAACGTGTTAATTTTTAATTAAAAAAAGAGAGAGAAAGAAGCTTAATAATATCCTTTTAAATAAGAATCCCCCGAAATGATTAATAGAAACTATCTTTTCTGATATTACTCTAGAATCGAACACGTTGATTCACGAATAAAATTTGTTAAGAAATCCTCAATTGTTAACCCCTTGCCTTACAATTTCGCTGTTTCCTGAAATTAATACAAGAAATTTTTATTTTGCACAAAAATCCACACGACATTTACGAGTTGGATTCCATGCATTTATAAAAAAAATGAATAGGCGAAATTGAAAACAGTGAAGGGACTACAAAAATTTGTCTATATATGATTTCTAACTATAGCAAATTTTCAAGGAAAGCTAGACTTTTCCGGTTTATAAAATCGATGGAGGAAATTTTTCCATAATGATCCGCAGTCTAGTGATCAGACATGAAACAAGATCATCAACGAATTCTCGCAAAGTTTCCGTGTCATTTTTGATTTAGCAAATTGTCCGACCAATGGAGCAAGCGGTACGACGCTTTCCTTTTTCCATGGAATCGAAGTTGCATTAACAACGTTGTTTCAAAGATAGCAGGGGGTAGTCCGCGGTCCCTATAATTAAGCATCTAATATCAACGAACGAGACAGTTGAACGCGGAGTTGCGCGAATCCGGCCGTAAAAAAAAGACGCGGCGAACGAAAAGCTAATAAAAGGATTAAGACCGACATATAACCAGTTTGCACGAAGGTGGTATACGGAGGCTGGGGGTTCACGTAAAATCTCACCCTCGGAGTTCATAAACCCCTCGGTCGGTCGAGATAAACCAATAAAGCAACGCGATAGCAGGCGAAGCAGGTGCAACGTGGGCGGTGAGTTACCGTGAGGGTCATGGGTCACCGTGAACCCACCATCTCCGGCAATCCTTCTCACACACTGCACTGATGCACTCCCCCCTTTCACCTTGCTGCATGCTCCCCCGTAACATCCTTCTAACGACGGGATCCTGCAGGAAACACGTTTCGCGGACGAGAGCCTCTAGCAATCACAACTAAGTTACCCATTCTACTACTACACTACCAAAAATATTATGGCAACTATGGCGTGCTTTATTCACTAACTGGTATCCTAGTGTTTACCGTTTTTCTTTTTCTCTTTTTTTCAGTTTTTACAACATAGTGAAGTACATTACAGGCTACAGTGTAAATTACAGAATAAAGTGTACGAACGAAAGTGTAAGAACGTCAATAACATTCAGAGGAAAAGAGAAAGAAAAAAATGTAAAAAAAGAAAAAAGTGAGTTCACAGTTGTAAGCCGCTGAGTTACAGACAAATTGCCAGTTTTTAATAATTTGCTGTCAAGTTTTTACTTTTATTACAAAAAGATTGAAATATTTGGCTAAAGCGTCACCTGCGCATTAAACTAGAAAGCACTTCAGAATTTTTTCCGATTTTTCGGAAACTCGAATCAAAAATAAAAATTATAATTGCTGATGAAAGGTTAAAAATTCGCATTTGATTCGTAGTAGTACTTTAATGAAAGTGAGACTCCATTATTTATATTTTATGAGAATATAAATTGTGTGTAAATTATATCTTATAATTAGAATAAAAATAAATATAATATAATAATAATAATAATAACAATAATATAGTAATAATATATGATAATGATATATAATATATTTTTTAATGTATTAGACTTATTTTTAATTATATATTGTACAATAATATTATTATTCTTAATTATAGTATATACAATATATATCTTAATATATATTATATATTATTTTATTATAATTTATTCTCATTGTTCTTCTATGATACCTTTGATGACATTTAAATTGTGCCATTAAAAATAAATGAGATATTTAGGTGGCCTCCTTCAGCTAAGACACTCTGTATATTATAATTATATGAAAATATAAACTCTATGCTCCAGTGCACGTATGTATAATTTATTTGACTCTTTGCTATTCAGTTTCTGTATCTTAGAATTGAAGCAGACGATTTTTACGTTGCATAAATATTCGTGGTCCAGTCAATAAAAATGGTTGTACGATGCACAATTTCAAACGTAAAAATGTAAACACTCGAACACGAACTTTCCTCGAAACACACGTAACTCTTATTCAATTTCTCCAGGATCCTAAAATACACGAAACGATTAAGAAACAGGAAAGCAGGTGTACCGCAAGCAAATATTATATTCCTCAAGGTTTATCTTCCCAAGAATCTCTCTCTCCCTCGTTCTCGAAGTTGTCAATAGTTTATCGATACTGGTAGCTTTACCATACCAATAAATTCGATTGGAAATGAGGAAAACGCAACGTGTGGCAATTGCTAGACGCAAGATACGGGATAAAGACGACGATGCTGGTAGACCTAACCCAGACCTCCATGCGCGCGATACTTTATCGAGAAGTCATTGAAACGCAACGGTGATGCTCAAACGAAATTTATGTTACATAATGGAATTTTTCATGCAGAACACGGACTGGTAAGTAGCGACAGGTACAACTGGTTATTTTTCTTTCTCCCCGGAGCTTGTTCGGCTGTTTGTTAATAAATAAAACAGAAAATATTTCTCGGATTTTTATTCGAGCCCGATAAATGCAAATGGCCGAGCATTAAATTTCCCATGTCTCGCAATTTCTGTCATCTTGTCTTGGCAAACCCACACAAATAGTGGTGATATTTATTGAAATATAAGACTCTGATAAGATGACTTAACAAAGGCTATTTTAATTAAATTGTAATTTTAATTTGAAAAGAATTAAAACTATAAAGATTCTAGTACAAAAATCGATTTCAGGGGAGTAGGTTTTATAAAATGATTCAGAAGTTTAGCAAGTAACTTAGTTGTTAATAAGATTGAGGATTTTTATACAAAATAAAAATTGTCTACATTAATTGTAAAATACATGATCTACAAAGACATTTACAATGATTGTTTATAATTTTATAGAATAGAAAACAACGCGACCGTGTTTCAAAATTTTTTAAATTCTTGTCGTATAAAATTTCCATTGAAATTTCCATAATGAAATCCATTAATCTATTTACACTGTATTAATCATTTTATTTCGTCTGGCCAGTTTCACAGTCAGACCACTTAATTCTGTTTCCTTTTATATTTAACCGTTCTATTTGAGAATGATATAAATCCTACGTAAATTACACTATAAAATGACATTAGAATAACAATACTTTTAGCGAAATGAACCGTATTGGTCCACAATTCATTGGTAAGAAATTAATTTGTCGAATCCGATCGATGTTTTTCGGTATCCGCGTTGCCTTTAGAACATTTATTACAAGAATTCGCGCGGGCTTCACGAGACGAAGGAATACCCAATGAGGACGTATGTAGGTGTTCGTTGTCCCGGAGACACCAAGCTCTTCGGGGTACCGATGGTTAATTAATTCGCGTAACAAGAGCATCAGGCATTGGCGTGCATGCATTCGCTTAATTAGGCAATGATGCGAAAGCCATTGAAATCGTATGCGATTTTCGATCAATCTCCCCGGCCAGCCTAATTATCGCAATCGAACCGGCAGATGCAAAGTTATCTTTGGCATCTAGGAATCTTACGATTTACGTATCCTTTCTCTCCCGGCCTGCGTTCGGCCGAGTTAATTTAATCTGCTGGGAAACAGAGAGGAGATGCCTACCCGAACGGCAATCGAATCGTCACGGTCGATTTATATCTCCGAGATCGTTATCGACGATATTTACTTTCATCTGTCTCAATCGAAACGGCCCAGTTAATTGTGCTAAAATTGCATTAAGCTGAGCAACGGAGTTACTTAAGAGACACCGTTAATTAGGAACCGAGCTGCCCGGAACTCGACCATAGACGATAATGGAAACGGAATTTCGAAAGCGCACTATTTCTGTTTTAGTTGCACACCCACAATATAAAGAAAAATGTACCAGAAAGGATTGTTTAAAACGTCCCCGTACTTCACAATTTTAAAAAAGTACGTCCTACAACATAAACAAGAAAAAATGTCAAATTGTAGATCAAATTTGGAAGATTGACAGATGTCGAAAACTAGTAAGTAAAGAAATAACATTCTATTTGGTTTCTGTGTGTTGCAATCAATACAGACAACTTTTATGTTGCATAAAGATCTGCAGTCTGGAAATATGTTAATTAGACTCTGAAAGTGCAATTATTCACAGCATTTCAATATAATCTTATTTTACGTAGTGAACAATACGTTTACCAGATCCAGTACGATAATGAATTGTTGCAACAATTTTAACCACTTCTCGTTGAATTAATGACCAAGTTGTAATCTCAGATTTGATGCATTAGCCAGTTGCAAATGACTAAAATTCTGGCGAAAAAAGGGCGAAACCGAGGAAACGCAGGGTCGGTCGACAACGGGTGGTGCACCGTCGAAAAATCAATTAACTTCGAATCAGCTGGCGAAACGACGGGCTTAGCAAATGATGAGCATAATGAGGGTAGAACGCTGTTAATTTCATTTCGCGAGCCTCGAATGCCGCGCTTCTTTCGCGTGTAGCTAAAAGGCTCGCGAAGATTGCCGGGCTTTCCTATCCGCCGAGACGAATTACCAATTTTCGGACGGGTGGCAGCGGCCCTCTAAATTAAATTTTCACGTGACGGCGACGCTGGCCCCGGTCATTAAAAGCGAATTTAGCCCGAGATTGGCGCCCGGTGAAAACCACCATAATGCTGTGGCGTACGATCGAAAAAACCCGGGACCAGGTTTGACGAAAAAGCGGCGCGGACCGCCAATCAAATTTACATCTTTCAGGATGTGTGGGGGCTCGCATTAAACCCTATGTCGCTCATAATCAGCTCGTGATCATTCTCGCGACAATGGCCCTAATCGCGTTACCTTTCGGCGTGTTATTAATATGAGTTACGCCGCGTTAATTGATCTAAATTTATTTTATTCTGCTGATAATGGACTTCAATACGCAGCGCAGATGGTAGATTGATTGATTGAGTGTTATACCGTTAATGTTTCAACTAGAACACAAGTGTTTTAATTATTTAATCTTCCGCTATGCCATTCAAAAAATTATTCAAATCGAAAAAGTAATAAAATGATTGCAATGAATTTAAGCAATGCATGCTTTGCATGATAAAATCTATAAAATATTTTTAAGCAATCCAGAGTATATAAAATGAATGCTTCTGTACAAAATTATAAACCACATTCAGCACGAAGTGTTTCAAAAATTAATGGGGAAAAAATAACACGTTATCGAGCTGAAATCTGAGTAGAAATGCAAAGAGCACCCAAAATGTTTCATCAGCATACGCATTTTGAATGTTTCATTAGACGTGTTATTATTACCAAGCGAACTTTCATATTTTCTGGCTTAATGCGAAACTTCTGAATTGTTTATCGTGCCAGCAACAGACTTCGCTGAACGAAATTACACGATCCTGTTGTTGGAAATTTTCATTATTTAAAAATTCGCTTAATCCCCCCCCCCCCCCCAATGTATCCGCGTTACAATTTTCGACAATGCTTATTAATGCAATTCTTCATTATGAGATTTTGTGCATACAGTGTCGACGAATTGCCGGGGCGAGATAACGTGTCGAGAAAAACTGCTCGCGGCCATGTTAAATTCATTAGGCGATTCTGAACGCGACTTAAGCGTCAAAGCAGGCATGAAGAGAGGGCCGATTTACCGCCGCTTTCCGGGGCCAGCAACGGCCATGATTCTTTGTAATTATTTTCAGTCTTGTTCCATCGGTGCGGATCAAAGCGTGCACGAGGAAGAGTGTGAAATCCTGAATGCCGAGCTGCATAATGGCTCTAAAATTCGAACGTAATTATAGCCGGGGCCCCGCCGCGTGCTTAGGTAAAAAATTTCAATTTACCAAAAACCAGAAAAAGTTCGTTTTCGGAGGAAATTGTTCGCCCAGGTAACGCTTCTTTAGAGGGTGTTTATGATTATGAGACCTCGGGCACGATGCTGCACGGCAAAATGATGGGGAACGTAGTGACTCAATAATGGCGGGATGATGATGTATTAAGAGCGAAAGTTTAAACAGAATTTTAACATCTTAGTGGTCTTTTTCAGGTGAACTATTAGGGCAACCTTCCACGTTGCATTCTACGATCGACGAACTTCGATCTATATCAATACAAAATCCAGAAAATCGTTTCACTTTCTTGTAGGTGCACCAACTGTATTTAAATTGATTTCTATTCAGTACTCGTGGATTAAAAGAACAATTTTTTGGTGTGAATAATTTGGATGCAAAACAATCTACAATTCTCGTTTTTAGGTTGTTTTAAGGTTGAACTGCAGCAATTTCTTTTGCACAAACAAAGAATCGAAGTTTTATAAACCTTTTCAGAGTTAATTGTACACATCTGGACTGCTTCCGTGAATTTTTATACGTTGCTATCGTCAAAATTGTAGTAATTATTTTGTAATAAAGCAGACGAGTTAAACAAATTTTTCTTAAGCAATAGTTCGTTAGGGTTAGGGAAAAGTCGTCACTATTCTTTCAGATCGATGTAACTTTGATAAAAATATCTCTTGTTTTCAGATATTTTAGGGTCAGCCTTTTTATCGGACTCTGGATCTTTTTGCAAAATAAATATTTTCTGCAACGATCACAAGGTGCGGATTGCCACTATTAAATTCCTTTTATCTCTTCACTGTTTTTATAAGTTTCATCTACTCATTTTTAAAGACGCAGTCTACTCGTATTAATTATACATTATTTTATATTGTTTATTTTCGATGGGCTTCCATGGCGGATAATCATTATGGTTTTAAAGATTGCATAAAAATTCGTGAACGTTGCTGAAATATGTACAAACGAGTCTACAAAGTTTCATAAAAATATTCCGTTTGTTTTTTCATTAAAAAAAAAGAATTCCTAAATTGAATACTAATCAAAAAGTAAAAATGCACCGTTACACGATTGTCAGGAAACTCGTGTATTCCACCGTTTTTATAGACATAAGCTAAACGGTTTCAGTAACAATCAATAAAAACCTTATATTAAAAATGAGAGCACCTGTGAATAAAATGCCGGATAAAACGTTTGGTCCATAACCACGTCGTAATATCAGGACGGCGCGGCGGTTGTTTAATAGTGAAATAAACCTCGAGGAAAATCGCGAAACGATCGATCGAGGTAAAAGGAGGAGGCAGAAGGTAACGAGCAATTAATCCCGAAATGCTTCTCAGCGAAAGGACACCGAGAAAGGCGAACGAAGCAATGACCGTAAAACATGGAATCTCGTCGGCGTAATTGATTTAATTCCATGCGAAGGGATAGCAGCTGTTGCAACAAAGTTTCCCTTTACCATCTTGCATTCATAGAACGGCGTGGGGGGTGTCGGGCTGGTGGGGTGTGTTAATCGGTCATCGAACCTCGGTACCCCCTCGGCTCCATCTTCCTGTTGAAGTTTTCGACGATTTTCTCCGTCTTACCGGAGACGAAGAAATTTTAACCAGAACGCTGACATTCCATGGGCCAGTTGCAGTTTCTTGCGTACGTAATTCGCGCGCACTGAAACCCGGCTGCTCTAATTCCAAGGTAATTGCTCTTTTCTGTTCCCTGAAAGCCACCGGAGTTCCCTTTGCATTCCGCTAAAACTGCGCGAGCCTGGCCAATTAAACGCGGGGGGCTCTAATTGAGACATAGCTATTTGTGGGAATTCGGCGCAACCCGTTATTATCCAGACCAAATGCACTTATAATCGACCAATTTTAATTATCGTGCCGGTAGACCAGTGGCACTATCTATCATCCAGGGGCAACGTGTGATTCCCGGAAGATCTATATTCCTCGACTATAGGACGCTCTCTCGTCCGGAGAGTTGAAACTGTCATTTCTTTGTTTTTCGATCCGATAACCATCGGGTATTAAGCCGTTACACGCGAAATCATTGATAATTTCGTCGGACGTAATGTTGTAATTAAACCGTGGACTTTTATTCGAAATCTTATTCCCAATGATTATTTGCTTAAATGAAGAACCTTTAATAACGGTGGAATTAACGTAAGAACGTTGTTAATAACTGGACTGGCAGACTTATTAGTATTTTATGCACGAGAAATGTATTTCATCGGACAAATTGTGTTGGTATATTGCCTGCGCGTTGCTGACAATGAAATACAAATGCTTATACTTTTATAGACATTTTTCCTTTGCCAGTAAATGTTACTTCAAATCAGTATTCAGTTTCCACAGAAAACATTATATGTCATAGTTTTGATGACAATTTGTATTCGAGTAAAACATTTTTAACCGCAAGTCCATGCCAAATCCACACCAAATCCATGCCAACGTTGCCCTTGCGTGAAGAGGGCAGGTCGGTCGCACTAAGAGCGAACATAACCTTACTCTAATTGTAACTGCCGGGCAAAATCGGAGTAAATCTTGCTGTAGGACGGAAAACGGTATTAAATTGTTGAAAATACATGAGACTTATGTGATTTAAAAGTTTAAATAAAATTCCGTTGCCGGAATAATAATTTTCGGATTAAATAAATTTGCCCGATACTTACTCTTACAGCAAAATCTTGGTGAAATCCTCGCTCGAATAAATTATATCCATGCTGAAAATTTCCCCGATATTGGTTAATTCGTTTACGAGTTATAAACGATCAAAAGTGCGATTTTAAGTCGAAAATCGTGAAAAACGACAATTTTTCCACATTTAAGCGTTTATAACTCGTAAACGAATTAACCAATAATTTATTCAAGCGAATCAAGCACATTTTTTAAATTTTCAATAGAGGCTCAGATAAAAAAGCTAAAAAAAACCAACTTTTACTATTTCTTTTGCGATTCCGACCAATTCAACCTTTTGTCAAAAATTGTTTACACCTCGTCTAATAAACTAATCCTTCTAACTTCTCAATAAAATTCAAGTCATTTGATCTAATTTTTAAAAAGTTATGTTGCTTCAAATAGTGTAGACTCAGTTTTGCTCGTTAGTGTATATCAAATAGCATGATCTTGACACCAAAATGGTCACCTTTTGCTAGAGGCAGGTTCGGCTACCTGGATGATAACACTGTATCTATGAGAGGGATAAATTCTTGTTCGTGTAAGGAGGCTTGACGCGTCAATGTCCTTTGCTCACTCAGAGGAAACTGTTTATTTAACTAAAACTCATGGTAACATCAATTTAACAAAATGCTAACGCAACGCATAAATCAATAAAATTATATATAACAGTATAAATCAATAACAGGTAAACATATGAGTAATACAAACGGTGATATAAACATTCTTACATTCGTAAGCGAAATTTATATAGTTCTCTGTTATTTGAACGAGTGAGCGTGCTGAAACATAAACGACAGGCTTATGCAAGAGAACCGAACGTGTAGAATACTGAGGGCCCGCGAAGGCAGAGCGGATGCGGCGTCGGGAGGATCGATCGCGGGTCTCGCGCGAGATCATTTATCCACGTAGCTCATTTCGGCAACATCCCTGTCGGGGTTACGTTGGGTATATCGAGGGCCATAGTCGGCGATGCCGCATGCGGCTCGCATACTCGCAGGGATTCGCGAGCGTGGCAGAAATTATACGCTTTCGAGATCCGCGGTGGAGAAGAAAAGGCGCGGGGCAGCGGGGCTCGGGGGTACTAGGGACAGTGATAAATCACAAATTGCACGAACTCGTTGCGGCCGAAGACAAATTGGCTCCGGAGTCATGAGCTACGCAGCGGGTAATAATATAATTATAGTACTGCCAGGCGGTTTCGACGTTTCGGTTTCAGCTTCTTGCCCCGGCCTAAGTCCGCGTAAACGCGCGCCCGAGCAAAGCTGATTTACAGGCTACCAAGCGTTTTTTTCACCCGCGTTGCCGTTACGTAGACGGATTTCAATAATATCGAGTGCGAGCAAAGGTGACCGGTTATGAAGAGGAATGAGCCGCCGGAGCCGTGACAAGCTACCCAACTGCCCTAATAGCCAACGCGAGCGAGAAACGGCGCTCTGACACGTAATTGTTGGCCCCCGGAGGACTTTGATTACCCTTTGATTAAATGCCGTTGGTGTCGGTGTTTAGGAAACGTCTTGATTCACCAGGACCGATCATTCGATCCCGGTACGATTGAAAAATGGCATCTCGTGAGGATTGTAATTGGATCATCGGGACAGGTGAAGAGGGACTCTGATTATATTGGACGTCGTTCTTTAATTGCCGGGGCGGATTGTCCGGGAATTAAACGGAAAGCAGCGACGTGAACACTCTTTCAATTGTATGCCATTCGTTGGGGGGGGGGGGGCGAAAATAAGCGAAAAGTATACGTTGTAGTGATGTTAAATAGGCAACCGGCCGTTTCGTGGAAGGAAAGCAGGAAGTTTTTGATTAAAAAAGGCAGGAAGGTTATCCTGAGTTCTTATGTTACTTTGCAATTATGTCGATAATTTGAAACGTTCGAAGAGGAACATGTTTTAACCCACGTCATTAGCCAAGTACCCAGGTATCTACTTTCAATTAGTCTTATTATTTTTTGTTGTATGTTCTCCTTGTCAAGTGGGAAATTGTAGATTTCTACTTTCTTGAATGATTATAAATAAACTTTTTATAATAATATGTGCTACAGCTATTCAACACCGTGGAAAATTGTGAAAATTCTGAAATTTGTAAAAATTTGTTCTCCAGTTTTGACTTAAATCGTGCTCGATTAACTTGTGAACTGAGGAAGACGAGTTAAATCGTCGTTTGTATTTGCTATCGTCTTTTGAAAAATAATTAGTTCAGTAAAAATTTTAAATTCAATGAATGTGTGCAGTTTGAGAAAGCGAAGGAAAATATATACAAAACAGTAATGGTCCTGATTATACCACCCCTGGCAATAAATATTCAATCGCACTTAAAGATCGCATAATTCTCTTCAAATTGAATCAATTGAGTTCAGGTTTCTTAACACGTTAAGAGACTTAGTTTACTAAGTAACGGCTAATCGAAATTTTGAAAAAAATTGCTATGGTCGGAATTGGGAAGAAGAAAGTGAAAGTCAATTTCTTCAACTTTTTCATCGTATAATCAAAGTTTAAAAGATGAATTTTTTAGATTTCAACCACTTTCGATTTCATAAATTATCTAAAATTAACAACTTTAACTCGGAACGCCTCCTTAAGAAAAGAAAGTACTTACACAGAAGGAAGAGTATTTATTTGCAAAGCTACTAGAAAGCTTCACAGCAGAGACCAAAGCAAAACGGAAGCTAGCACAGAAAAATCCCTAAATCAACAACCACTCGCCAATGCTAGTGCTCGATACAACTTCCACAAATGAAAAAAAAACTGATAAAAACAAAAATTTCACAGGAGAGAGCGCAGCAAAACGAAAGCTAGCACAGAAAATTCCCTAAAGCAACGACCATACGGCACTGACAGAATATGGTCAAAATAAAATTGCACAACAGAGACCAAAGTAAAACAAAAATTAGGGCAGAAAATTCCCTACAGCAACAACCATTTCGCCACTGACAGAACATTGCTACAGGTTCCACCAGGGACCAAAAATAGCAGTTATTCTAAAATTTTCTACATTAAAAATCATTGACAAAAAGTTGATTATTATGAAAATTTAATTACTAATATTGACTATCATCTTTTCAGATCTGTGGAGCAATATTTAAGAAATAAAACATTCTCTTCCGTAGAAGATGTAAAAAGGCACCTTTCGTCATATTTTGCTTCACGAAGCCTGGATTCCTATAAGTGGGGGAAATTAAGAAATAAAAACTAGAATCTACTACAAAGTTTGTTTTAGATTTCCCCCTGATATTTACCAAGAAGAGACAAAATTTTCGGTTACTGATAATCCTTATTTGTAACCAATACTATTTTATTCGATGAAGTACTTGTTATTCCATGATTATTTTTCTTTTTCGTTATAACAGTTATGGTCCCTGGGTTTCGCGGGCAGCCACGATTCCAAAGCAAGATTGCCCCGCGTCTTTCAAACGCAGTGCTCGCTGGCGAGTATAAAATTGCGTGTTTCTTGCAGCGGCAACATTCTAGCAATTGCACCTGTCGCTAATTGCCAGCATCGTTTTCCGAAGGTATCGCCCGATTCGTGAATAGTTGGCACTCGGATCGCGACAATCGCCGGTTGATGAAGGGCCGCGAAGTGGCGGGCGAATTTTTTCGCGGTGCACGCCGGGCTCTCGCAATTTCCATTCCCAGCAAATGATCGGTTGCAAGAAGCGCCGCGTCGAGCCGAGGGACCGGCTCTCTCGGGTATAAAGAAATTAAAAAGCGTCTCTCGCGGTCCCCGGGTAATCGGGAAAGCAAGAAGAATCGAAGCGAGAAAGAGTGGCTGCTGCGGCGAGAGGTAGCCGAAGAGGACCGGGGATGGTGGTTGGTAGCAGCACCGTGGGCCCCCGAAGATTGCCACACAGGAGGCTGCGTAGATAAGGCCCGCATGCAAAAGTGGATCATTACACGGGGCATAAAGGCGAGGCAACCGGGCCACCGGCAATAAATACTTCAATCAGTGGCCTCTAAGGCGTCAGTTAGCATCGCGACGGTGCGTCGGGGACACCGCAGCGCAGCGGCGGCGACTCGCAAAGACCGAGATCCCGAGTCCTTCCTTCCACTTTCCGTTTCGTGGCTAAAGTATGCCCGCCCTCTCTGACAGCCAGCTGCAGCCTGTTCGCCAAACGGGCACCCCTTTGTCGTCGATCTGCATAACTCCCGGGACCTTCAGACCTAGCCAAATGCCAGTTTTGATGACACGGAAACGCGGGGATCGGAATCAGGACCGTTTTCGCTTCGCGGTCGACCGTCGGCCATCTCGGAATCGCCGCGAGCCTGGCACACTCCGAGACTTAAGTATAACGATCAGGCAAACCTCCACCATTTTGTAGAAATCATTAGACTGCGGATCTTTCGGCAAAATTCAAGTCTTCTACGTTAATTAGAAGAAACAGATGTTTCTGATGAACCCTGAAATTCAAAAAGTTATGAAACTTTCGGGATATTTAGTATGTACTGTCTTTATTCGATACATGTCCCAAATATCTAGCAGATAAAAGTCCCCCACTGCCGCGGGGTGTTTCTACGTTCATATCGAGTAATCAGTGTATGTATGTCTGTATTACGCGATTTTTTATATCGCAGCTAATCGTTCCAAATTCTAGTTTCTTAATTTATATAATTCTTAGTTTACAAATTCAGAAAAGTTAACTCGAACGAAAGCCTAAACTCTTACCACTTTGACGTCGATGTCAAATGACCCTTGGTAATTATAGTCACTAAATTAAAAAGGAGTGGTCTGGGTTAGGTCTGAGTTATGTATTCTGCTCTCATATTATCAAATTCCAATAAATTCTAGTTTCTCAATTTATTTAATTCTTACTTTAGAAATGAATAAAAATTAACTCGAATGATAATCCGAAGCCTTCCCACTTTGACGTCGATGTCAATCTAGCTAGGCTAATTAACAAAGCGCCAGTGTGTAATTTGAAATTTCTTAGAAACTATTCCGATTTCGACTTTGCCGAACTATTGTTATCAGCGACTATCACTTAGAAAAGACCTCCTATTGGGCGTAATTAAAATACACTTCGCTACACCGCAGTCAGGTTCATTTATCTAATCGTGCGCCATTCACTGTAATTAACTCTCGCTTCATCGTCGCCCCATTAACAACATTAACAATCTAATCGAACCTAGCAAGCGCACCTGTATCTGAACCCGACGCTCGCACAGCCAGTCATAACTCACCCCCCAACGAGAGCCGACCATAATCATACTGAAAAGCGACTCTTGTGCACCAGTAATCAAAGCGTTGTCCGGATGATCTGAAACCGGTCTATCTCTCAACGCGGAATTGCGTGTTTCATTCCTATCTGCAATTTGCTGCGACGCTCGTCGATAAAAAAACGTATAAAAATCGTTTCTGGAGTGACAGGTACGATTTGAACCATGCACCCAGTGTGGCAAAACGTTTTTCAGTATGGACATACGGTTTTATGTTTTTTCATGCTTTCAGTACCGTGGTTGTAAAACGACGCTGCTCGGAAAATAGTTGCGAAATACTTCCTCGATCCTTTTCATTCGAATATTGATGCCTCGCAATTAGTCTCGTTCAAATTAATACCTACATCCGGAAATCTCAACTCGTTTGATTCAATTTTCAGAAAATTATGCGGTTTTTGAGTGTGGCCTCATACTTATGGCCGGTACTGTACTTGTAAAGCTAAATAGACGCATTTAAGGGTTTGTGGAGCTTAGTATTAGGGCCACCCATAAGTAATCAATTATTTTGAAACCTAAAACAAACTTCCCAGTAAAATCAAGTCTTTATTTCTTGATCTATTATAAATTAATTAATTATTATTAATTTTCAATCCTTCCGAACCAACGTTGACACTTGTTCGCAAATTTTCTTTGTTGTTACCGTTGCGAAAAGTATACAATGACGAATATGACCCTTGGGAGGTATGAGCGGCGCCATTTTACAGAGCAGTGAAAAGAATGTATACATCTTAGAATATTTAGAACACAGGTTATTTTACTGAAAACTGTAAAACAATATGTGTTTCATCTTCGACAGTCGGTACAGAACTAAAGGGTAAAAAGCTTCTTTCTAATTTAATTTCTAATTTGTTACTTACGGGTATCCCTAGTAATAACAAGAATGAAAGAGTACACGAGAAACAATGAAATAACACTTGGGTGCCAAAGTTTTCCCATAAATAACCGCAGACGCGATCTCCAAAGCGAGGAATCTTATCATTTTCGCTGTCGCCCAATTTATCAGCGATCCAGCGGGAACCGAACAAATCACGAGTGATCCATATGATAAGATTTCGCTGTAGCGTTCTGCTGCCGTTCGACGAGGTCCTGACGAGATAGGCTATCGGCGCGGATGATTCGCGTGACCGCGAAGATAGCGGTACCGTCTCGCCGCCGATAAATCATGTCAATTATATATTGTTTATGATCCGTGGCCGGCCTCGGTGGATCCGTGGAGGAGATTCGATCGAATCTGGCTGTTCTAGCGGAGAAGACGAAGAAGAGAATGCTCTCGCGCTCGGTAGCGAACGGAGAAGTGGCTAAGGTCGTTGTCAGGCCTGCTGATAATTGGGTGAGCAAAGCGACACGACACCCTTCGGAGGCTCGCCGCTGTATCTGCGGCGTTGTTGCGGGGTCCAGGGCCGTCGTAAAGAGTGGCTGCCACCATCGGGGCATCACAGGAGCCCTCAGTCAGGGCCTCGTCCGGACAATAAATCTGGCCGTTCGGTGGGTAATTGGGTTCACTCGGTGAGATTAATCCGATACTGTCTGCCGCGTGTCCGTCTGTCCATCCATTCGCCGCTTGGCGAACCTTTCTCCCTCTCTCTCTCTCTCTTTCTCTCTCGCTCTAGCTTTCTTGGCTCTCTGTCCGTTCTGCCCCCTTGTTCACTGGTGTCTCCCTCTGGTCCGATGCCCAAACCACGTCCACGTTTACGTGAATGCCAGGGGAGGAATGCCAGAGGCCTGTCACCGGCCTGTTCCCCGCGATTGTTTAATTATTTTTATTGCCCGCGGATCCTGCGGTGAAGGACTGTGGACCCCTTTCCGCGATTAGGAGAATTCTGGTTTTTTATCTTCTAAAAATCGATTCTTTTGCAGCTAAGGAGAAGTGTACTCAGAATATTAAAATGTAAAATTAACCGTGGCTACAAGCGTGCGAAGAATGCAGCTGTTATAACACGAACCATTTGTTCTTATTTTTCATTGCGCTAAAGGCTAAACAGTATAAAAAGTCGGTAATTTGACTTTAAAACGTTGCCATTTTGTGAGTGATCGAAATTATTTATTTATTTCGACTAGTAGAAAGATCGGAATCATGGCAGCCATGTTCTCCAAAACGTACACCATAAACAAATATGTAACTCATACAATTGTAGTTATTTTTGCTTTAAACAGATCACACGTGTACGTCAAATACCAATAAATATGTCTGGAAAATCGCAATGCAAACGGGATTGCATGGAAATCATTGAAAGTGGTTTTTAACAAGTGTTATTACTTTCAACTAAATCGCAAATTGTCATTTAACTATTATTTAATTTATTTACTGGGTGGTTAAAAATGGGCCAACGTGTCAAAAAATGAACATCAACAGGAGTTTGCAACAGGAGAAAGATTAAAAGAATTTGAGAGCGTCAACATATTGTTTACAACTCAATAAGCTTGATGGGAATAAACTCGTGTATAATTCCTGTGTCCTGCAACTAATGAAGACAATTTTAATTTTGCATAAAAATCCTCAGTCTATTATCATAGGACCAACTGAAAAAAGCTTTAAATAAGTAGGATATCGTTCGAACAACTGCTAAATAAATTAGTGCCGGATAGGTTATAAAAAAAGAGGAAATCTCTTTAGGAAGGCATCAATGAACTTACAATAAAATTGCTGTATAAATTTCATCACAAATGTTATTTTTTCGTTTAATACGAATAATGTTCATTCGCTGGATCACTAAATGATCACTAAACCCATCAAGCACAAAACATATAAAAGTGAAACGTTTTATAGAAGGGAAAGACTGAATTTACTTAAACTTTGAACGATTTTCATTAGAACATGTACTCAAATAAAGTAGTCAATTCAGTAATTTCATATGAAAACGTTTTTATAAAAACCGGTCATTTACACCGTGGTAGGTTTAGTGTTAAGTGTATTTATTCCCAAATCTTCTAGACCGAGCTGTTCAATGCAAAAGTGGTGCAAGCATGTTTGGTTTAACACCACGACTCAATGGTTTAATCGTCATTAAACGAAATAATAGTGATATAATTTTCGTAGGTGTTACCATCGAAACGCATTGACAAGAAAATCGTCGAAAACTGAAATTTCTCTGGAACAAAGGGTTTGGTGTTCAAAGAAGGGATAGGCGACGTGATCGGGTTGCGCAGGGAGGTGCGTTCCCTCATCGAGAGCGCCCTTTTTTTTCCAGAAGAGGAGACAGAGTCACCGGGATGCTTTTTATTTCGCGGTCGGGGACATCATGAACGGTACACTCGTAAATTCATCTTTTAAACCCTCAGCAGCGTCTTCTCACTGAGTCGGAGACTTCTTAGAGGCCGTCGGGACTCATTTATTATTCAGATTTATAGCCAGACTCGAGCTGACTCCCACAGATCGGCAGGTCTTTGCGAATCTCTCTCGACTGGCCGCGAGCCCTTGAAGAGAGGAAGAGAACCTTGGAAATTCGACGTTTTTGCATACGACACGATCTTCGCTCGATTCCGAATGAAACCGGCGCATAACAAGCGGCTCTGGGGAAGAGCTTTGTGCCGCTGTGTACGTTCACGTTTGAAACGCGGGGCTCGCGCGGCCCGAAGATCTTTTAACAAACGACTCGAGATATCTCATCTTCCCTATATCCGAGAAAGCACAATGTGATATTCCCACGAATTCTCCTAATCCATACAGAAGCTGCATTATACCCGGCGTGCATCCCCTGGGATAACCTCGCGGAACACGTTTCTGCGAAGAAAGTTAAAAACAAGTTAAAACGAATCAACCTTTTTGCATAAATCAAAAGTCCAACACTTCTTTTCACACGGTACATATGTTCCCAAAAATCACCATATGAACATACACTGTGAAAAATATAATGAAAACTTAACTGTGTCAATTCTCCAATATGTACAGTGGCACCAAAAAGTATTCGAACGTATTAGGGGTACCCATAAGTAATCAATTATTTGCAAAGAATTTCTTTTGCCTTCAGTTCTGTTCCGATCGTTGAACAGGAAACACATATTCTTTTAGAGTTTTCGAGAAAACAGCCTGTAATAAAATGGCGGCGTCCGTACCTTCCGAGGATCATATTCGTCATTGCATACTTTTTAAAATTTGCGATGTTTATGGAGATGTATTGAAGGTCAACAGGTGTCAACGTTGGTTCAGAAGGATTGAAAATTTGCAGGAAAGATGGCAAACTGTCCTTGACAATGATGGAGATTATATAATAAATTAATAAATAAAAACCTGAATTGACTACAAAGTTTGTTTTAGATTACTTGTGGGCCCCCCTAATAGAATTGTGAACCAAATTCGTCCTTGCGACTAAAATGACTAAAAAAAATCGCAAATCAAGTATTTTATCTTCAAATCTAGGGAGGATCGGAAAAAATTGTTCAATATTTTCAGAGACGCTCCAGTTGTTATTATTCTCGGGAGAAAACACGATAGTAAAAGTCTTTCGGTACGTATGTAAAGTATCCAATAGTTGATATTTTCTTTTCGTCATTTTAAGACTAATTTTTGCGGCAATAAAGTCGGTTTCACAGCGATTTTAACGAGAAGGGTGGCCACCCCTTCCTGCACCAGACCAGATTGTATCTTGTCAGAGCATCAGCGATGTTCGACACGTCGAAGCATACGAAAATGAATGAAATTCATTTGAAGCACCTGGGAAGTGCCCAAATATCTTTTTATCAAGGAACACACGCACCCGACAAAGGATCCGTGTTTCCGCATCGTCTTTCCCCTTGCTTCATTATCTAAACTCCCGTCATTATCTCTGTTTTGAGCGTGTACCCGATGTCAAAGGACCAGCAGACCCTCGTTTCCGAGAATACCACGGATTCCTTTGAGCCGGCGAAAGCCTTTCCCTTCGAAGATCACCGCAAAATCATCGGTCAATCTTGGAACACCTAGTACAACGTTACCGGGAACCATGGCACAGACACCTGCTCTATCCCGACTGGGCGTGGAAAGGTGTACGAATTTATTTATGCTCACGGACCTCCCTAATGAATTTTCGTCCGCGGTGTGAAATTTCGTCGATTCCATAATTGGCTCATCCATCTTCCCTGTTAAAATCGGCAAACCTAAAAAGCCGGCGCGCTGCCATTATTCCCTATCTCTTCGTCCCTCCCCCTCGCTACGACCCATTCTGACCCTCGTAGATCGTAATTAACCCTTTGGAGGAAGTGTAAAAGTATGGGATTCGTTTGGGAAAGAAATGGTACCTCTAACCATGCGTGATTTAAAATAGACTCTGACTGAACCGAAATGAATACTGTAATTAATAAATGAAGATTCCTGAATCTTCGCGTGTTCTTCCATTTTTCACAACCAGAGTTTCTAACTGAAAAATCGAAAAGAATTATACCTCAAATATGTCGTTCTCTATGTTAAATATGTCAGACTTTTTAGAATTTTTAGATTCGATCAAATGGGAAAAATCGGACAGAAACCATGATTTTTCATTTATTTCCTGTAACTACGGAAGGTTTATGTTTGGGCAAGCTATTGAACGAGCCATTTCCAATAAATTGTAATAAATCGTAACGCCAGGTAAAATAATATAAAATAAAACGGTTTCATGGTTGCAATGGGTTCGTTCAATTTTTTAACTAACATGGATATTTCTTTTCTACTTAAATCACAA
>CM052112.1:1449084-1524352 GCA_028454245.1 Halictus quadricinctus
TCCACAATATTAGTTCCGACCGATACGGTAGGATGTGACACAAAAATGGTAAGGGGGCTCTAGACAACGCAGATTATCCAGCAGTGATGACTCCGATGAGAGGACTATTTTATTTTCTCCTCCAGAATTGAAAAAACAGAGGAAGATGGGTATGTAAATACAAAAGAAAGCATCCTATAAAACATTAAATATTACATTCATTGTTATACATCATTCATTTTCTGTAATAGTATATCTTTTTAATCAAAATACATTTTATTTTCAGTTGCTTCACAATCGATTAAAGAGGAGTTCCTCGAGATAGAAACTTCTATTGGTTCCAGTGATCAATGTAATATTGGTAAGTTAAGGAAACTATTTACGAGATAAATAAGTTCGCTTAAAAAAAAAAATAATATCTAACTCATAATCAATAGAAGAGCAAGCTGAATATACTTGCTGCAAGGGGTGTACGAGCAGAGACGCCACACTAAAGAACATTTTGAAGCAGAACCACTTGATAAGGGATATGTTAACAGATGTTCTTAAAGAATTACAAGAACTGAAACAGGACACCACAAAAAAAGCAGAAGGTCCAAAAATATCTTTTTTTTATAAATTCCCGGGGTTAAAATTCCCTCTAAACACAGCAGATGATGTCATAGAATTTGAAAATATATTAAACAGGCGCGAAGAATTTGAAGATGGAGTAAGTAAAATAAATTGATGTAATAAATACACTTAAAATAACTGAAATTGATCTTCCATTTCCATTTAGTTAACAGACTGTAATGTTAATAAGTTTTTATTTTAGGTTAATGAATTATACAAAATGGGAGGTGACAATGGCTACCAATTTGTAAGAAGGGTACTCGGAACGCTCCTTACCGATAATTTGGCGATGGAGTACAGCTGGTTGGGGAGAAAAGGAAAAAAGAACTTTCACAAATTAAACATCGCGAACCTCGTAATTCGTAATTAGCACACTTCTTCTTATGTTATTATAATAATGATGATTTATATCAAAATTACTACAAAAAGAAATTCTTAGTCCAGATGCTGCAGAAAAGGCAAAAATTGCCGGAACTAGGAGGGAAACAGAAGCCTCAATCCAACTGTGGCTGAAGAGGGCTAAAGACCGGAGTGTCCGGACCACAAAAATATTTTAATTTTGATTATTTTTATTGTGATTTTAATTGTAATTGTAATTTTTATTATTTTTATTGTCATTTTAATTTTTAATGGTAATTATTCACAAAAAATGAAATTTAACAATAAAATTAATAAATTTTAAAAAATTAACTATATTTATGCATCAAACTGATGTTAAATGATTAATAATATCAATTTCGTCCTTAATAATACACGTGTAGTGAGACATGCCCGCTTGTCCGCACTGTGCGCCTACCCGAAATAAGGATACATCGCGTCCTTTCTCAGCTCATTGTGACGTCAATTTTCAAGTCTCTATCTTTTTCGATGGCTAATTTTGATGGGAAAGCTTCAAGGAATCTGATCATATTTTTCCAAAATTTGAAAAACCTTTGTGCCGTTGCAATTTAAAATGCAAGTTTCACCTGACCCCCTTATTAAATCTATATCGCAATAGCCTTAAAAACTGTTCAGATATTTTATAAAATATCAGATAAATGACAAAATTAAATATAGTAAACTTGATCGACTACAAAAGCGTACTATTGAAGCAAAACTTTGAGATTAATGATCCCCCCAGCATGTACATAAATATTACAAGTAAATACAAATAGAAACAGTCGTGGTGGTTTATTTTCGTGTAGGATCATTTATTGAAAAATCACAATGACATCGTGTACACAAAACAAATGCATGATTACTGTTTACCATTGTGTGCTACTGATCTGTTTACATCACCTCTTACGGATCGCATTTCCATCGGAATCAACGTACAAGTTTCGTCACATACAAATCATAAGAAAATCCTTCCTGATATAAAAAAATAGATGCTTCAATAATCTCATATCGTTTCATAGATTTCGACAGTATTTTGCCCTCGTATATTTTTTTTTTTTGATATTGATAAAATTTATATAAAAATAATCTATGAATACAATCGTTCTTTCTTTTTTGGCAAAATATACTACTATTTTAGTATTATTTTTTTTTTGTTTTGTCTCGCGAGCTTCATAGAAAAGGACCGTTTAGAAAACATCATCTAGTTGTTTTAATGCGCAGAATAAATTAAAACAGCCTGTTTTTCGCTTCTTTTGTCTCGGGTTTTGTTGTTCGATTAATGGTACAAAAGTTAATATCTTAGAAAAGATACGTATAAAAGGAAACTGTGAAATGTTACCTACATATCGATTCTTCATCCAGAATTACTGCTAGAATACTATGAATTATATACAAGTATCTGTATATAACTGGACTGTGTTGCATTCTTTTGCAGTTAAAAACATATCGCAAAAATTAAAATAAATATTGATACATAGTCGGGCAGTGTGAGATTGATACTGCTCTTCGAAACATTATTGGACAATATGTACAAACCCGCCGTGTAAACGGCGTATAAGATACGCGCTGCCTAAAACCATGATCAACAAGAATTCCATTTTGTTAATTGCCTTAACAATTTACATGATCAGTTCAACGAAGATCAGACATCAGTTTGATTCACGTACGATAAATTCGATTATGCTCATGCTCCGTGTAACAGATATAATAAACGATCGGACAAAGTGGTGTCGTAAAAAGAGAATGTAATTGTACCCGTAATATTAACCTTTGCGACATCATTGCCGCATTTCACCCGCAAATACTCTTTCTACCATGAGAGTTATCTCTGAAAACGAGGAGCGCATGATTTCGCCGCAAAATGGAATCTCGAAACACTGTTGACAATTGTTTCAAACAAATTAGCTGATGCTTAACGAAACACAATTTAAATATTTACACTGTGCTTCGAAACCATCATCTAAATCTCGCCTTCGTTGCCTAGTGCGATGAAGTCATGTACTTCCTCATGGGGGTCATCCTCGTATCAGCTGTCTGGCACCTAAATTAAAAAAGAAACATAAATATAAAAACGAAACAATGTAAAATATTTTATTAATACTTCGACTGCCATGTCGGTCACATTTGGATGATTGTTCTTTATTTTGACTTTGTGGGATGTGTGAGGAGTGACTCGACAGTCAAACGTGATCATCAGATTCATTTTCCCTACCTTCCACTGTAACTGGTTTCCAACATTATAAAGTTCTTTCAATGAATCTGATAATTTTCCCGAACCCTCTAACTCTTTATATTTGCAGTACAATTCAAGGGCTGCACGAGCATCTTCCGTTGAATCGTGTGTCTCAGATTGAATCTTTTTTCCCAAAAAGTGCCACGTTAAAAATCGCAACGATACCATACGATGATGAGGCAAATGAAATAATAGTACTGTATCTACTATCTGTTCCGGTGGTACAACTAAATTTATTACCCTGCGAAAATCAACGAAAATGTTGATTATTCATTTATGGTATATATTTGTTAATTTTAAAAATGATTTTATAAAATAATCACCTAAAATCATTCTTTAAACCATGACCAACAAAGATTATCCCATTATCTACTAAAAATCGTAACTTCTGGTATGTTGATTTAAGAGTGGTTAAGTGTTTACTGCTGAAATTCGCGTCTAAATCACCTGGTTGGATACCGCTGAATTTTGTTAAGTAATCAACCACTTGCTCTTGAGTGCTTATGTAGTCGTCTATGAAAGGGGTGCCTTCCAAGGGACCATGCCTGTTTGAGAAATTAAATAGGTTAAGAAAACTATACAAATTTAAAAAGTACTGTGTTTATAATCGTAGTTTTTTGAAGTGTAGTTAGGGGAAAAGAGAAACGAATGTTTGGGATTCATTTATTAATTAATTGTAGGAGCATGGTCAGTCTATACCTTGTCCATATTTACTAGGATAATAAATATTTATTTGTTGACTATGCTCAAAGGCAGCATCTTTTCAAATCTAATAAGATCTTAATAGGAATTAAAATAAATTATTTCTCATTTTCTGCTTCTTTATTTACGATAAGAAATGTTTTCCATATTTTAAGAAGTTGAGAAGGGTTGAGAACAGCTGGATTAGGTATTCAGGAAAGTATTCAGTGTGAAATAATAAAATATTAACGACGGACAATTGTACATACCCACGTATACAAGTAATTCGCGCAACAGACATGTGACTTGGTTTTATGGTAGACATTTTACCATCACTGCGAAGTTCAGACTCTTCCTGATTTAATGTTACAAATTCTGCATCAATACCGACCAATTCTCCTAAAACATCAATTCCATTCGCGATCGTTATAGACCCAAAATCACAATCTCAAAAAATCTTTTTTAGAAACTATGCTTTTCGAACCTTTTTTCGGCATTTCGTCGGACGTCAAAGGGGTAAATGTAATTCCTCTAGTTCCTCCACTGCGTGCAATGCATTTGTCTTCTCCAAACACGTCATATGTAAGGGGGCTAACTAAGGGAGCTGGCTCGGGTGACGGCACAGCTGTGTAATGAAGAACACAAGGAACTTTCCAATCTAAATTCAACCAAACTGCTTCTTGTGGAGTAACCGCTGATATGCTGTAAAAAGAAAATAAATTTGGAATTTAATGTACAACAAAAAAATTCTGAAATTCCTAAAAATCATAAGACCAAACTGAAATAAACATTTGGAAATCTCATGTTTTAAAATGCACTATATTTATTTAAGTAAAGTGATTCATTAAACATATAAACATTCGTACAAAGTGACATTTTTAAATCAGTAGTTCTGAAGATCTCCGAAATTGTTGACAATATCAAGAAATATAGCAAATATAATTTGAGCAAACAATCTATTTATAGATGAACATGTAGAGGACATATAAAGATCAACTGTGCATTTTTCATACAATTTCATACAATCAAATTCTTTCACTTACCAAAAATCATTAAAAATGTACCACTGCGACACTGCACTGCCAGCTGACCTTTTATGATAATTTGGCCCGACTCGGAGCAACGCAACAATGTTCCTCCTGTCCTCGTTACTTTTATCATCTATGTAGCAGATAACAGCACTGAGACTGTACTGCATTTTGCTCACTTTCTCTGGACGCTCGTTAATCGCGTTTGTGTCATTCCCGTCTCCATTGTTTGCCACTGTAGCGATATGGTTTTCTAAATCCTTTGATTCCGAGTCTGTTGTAGAACTATTTGAATCATGCTGCGTCTTGTCACTCTGACCATTTTCTACCACTGTCTCTTTTTTACGTTTACTACTTTCAGCGGTGTCGTTCTTTGGAGTACTAATTTTTTCTATGCTTAGTTCACCATTACTTTTTAAGGAAATTTCAATATTGTGTGGAATCCAAGAATGCGAATAATATAAGTGACTAGGTGGAGTTGCAATCAGCGTTGCAGTCGTTGTAGGAGGTGTAACAGGTGATGTTGATGCATTTTCTATGAGAAAGATTAAATACTTGCTGCAGATAGTTTAGTCGTGATAAAATCATTTTTAAGTTCAATAAGCGTACCTGAATCTCTACCCACGTGCCTAAATCTACAACCAATTCGGGTGCAATTGTTACCGTACCTACAAGGCTTCACAGTAACAGGGACAGGACTTGAGGATGGACTACTCTCTTTTCCACTTAATACTTTTTGAACAACGATATCCATTTGAGTTTGCCAGAACGATTTGTCCTAAAACAATGCCGACTTAAAATACCTAAGCATAATTATATTGTTTATATTTAATTGTAGTACTTTAGGTGCAATCATTAACACTTTAGCTACCAGCAGTCTACTAACAGGCTCTTTAGTTATATACTGAAAAGAAGCTTGATAATCTCTTGAATAATAATCTCGAAAGAGATTATGACCTGCCGGTAAATAAAATGTTAAATGACCATAATATCAAAAAGAGGATTCCGCAAAAACATTTTAAGAAAAGTAGTAATAGTTTCTTAGTTCAAATTAAGGCGGTATCCTAGTCTAGAAAATGTTTAAAATCAATTTCTCGAAACTGTACGCCAAGTTTCCAAAATTGAGGGTGCTACAGTGATTTGAAAGTTTAGTAGCACATTCAGAGGATCTGAAAGTCGCATTTTTAAAAATTTCAAATTTATAATATCGCATTCTAGTCTAAAGCAACCCCTTAATCGAAAGTAATATATATTTTATGCGTTCCTGTATATGCTGCTGGTAAAAACATTCATTCTGCTTTTTAATTTTAGGATGTATGTACAAGTTTGTGTTCTATGTACCTGTTGTGTATCTAAACCACAGTTCAGTGCCAATATTTGAGGTAGTTTAGTCAACTGTCGAGATTGGAGAGTGGGTGTAAATTTTTGACAATTGTCACACCATGCAGGTGTAATTTTCTCGGGTCTTAAACTGCGGGCAAGAACACTTGTAAACGGAACCTCCTCAGCTACAAAAAAAGGTAAAATTCGTTCGTTTAATGTACGAGAATAGTGTTCGACACGCATAGGATACGCATAGCTTAAATATTGTCTTACAAGGGTGTGTCAATTCCGGATAAACTAAGTTACACAGCAACATGATCGAGTGTTTGGTAGCTTCTTGCCTACATTTGAGACAACGATGTATGTGCGTTTGTTCGGATCCGAACAGACGACTGATCTCTGTCTCCTCGTCTCGCACTTCGTTTTCTTCGATAGATTTTTTGTCGTTCTTGTCTACCCGCAATAAAGATCAATTTAAAACATGAATGAAGCGATCTTAATAATAATTAGTTATGTACCAATTAAATAAATATGTAAAATCATTTCTATTTTTTGTTTGATAACTCATCTAGTAGGATTCTGTTGAATACAATTGTACATTATTTGTGCTACGAATTTAACCCTTACCACTCAAAGCTATCCTTGACGAGTAATAAGGATTAATATTAAATATTCAATGGAAGAATATACGTTCAAAAGCTTAGAGTAAATGCTAATTATACGTAACTAATACGGGACAGTCTGCATTTAAAAATTACTTCAATTCAGATTAATTTCACTCAAGTATTTTTCTCATCACAATATGCGTATCACCCTCATTGGACAATACAAAACAAAGAATTAGAAAATTGTTTTAAATCTAAAAATACCGTTGATACTTATTTTTACAAATAGATCATGCAATTGTGGAAAGCAATGTCTTCTTTCCTATAAAAAAAAGGATCGAATGAAAATCATAAAAAATGGCATGGAGCAAGCAACGGGAGAACGCTATTTTTATGAAGCATAAACAAACCAAGAAAAAAAAAAACGAAAATAGGTATAATATCCTAAGAATATAGCAAAGTAGCATATCTAAAACAAAACAGTATTCATGAGTGAAAAAACATAAAAAAAGATTAACATAATTGCCATTAATATTCTTGGGATATATTGCCAAGTATGTGCAAAGTATGGTCGGATACAAAATGAAAAATAAACACAAAGAGTGCCCAATGTGAAGGTTACACATGAATTGTGTTTACCTTTCGACGTGATCCACATATATTTACCATCCTCCTCTTGCCTTCTCCTCTTTTTTCGTTCTTCATCGTGACTTCTATACCGTGAACCGATGTCCTGCAAGATGCTAGGGAAGTCTTGCTCATTATAAACGAACGGAGGATACTTCGGACCAGATTTAAGACGGGCGGCTTCCTCTTCCTCTTGTTGCCGTTTTTTTGTCTCCAGAACCTCATAATGAATTTGATGCAATATAAACCTATTCCAGCTCTGAAAAGAAAATTAAAGTAATTAGTAAACACCTGGCCCACCTGCAATCAGGAACGGTGTGCGAGAACCAAAAAATGTTGAACCGGGACGGGTCCTCGAACATTTCGAGATATCCAAGCATGATCAGGTTCTCGACCCATCCTGGCCATCAGGTACCCGATATTTTCGAGTTCTCGCACGCCTTTAGTGATCAGTACAGCAAGGTTTAATCAATTGACTTGAAAAATGCTACAACTACATATATTGTATCATACTTGTATCAATCGTATCAAGTTAGTTTTCCTTTTGGTTTCAGGATGCAGGTCGCTCAATATAAGTCCCAATGCAGCTGCTTCAGGAACAGTCCTAAAAGCTCTAAGGAAATTCGCAGCCTGGCAAGGTAATCCTCGAGATATATCCAACATATGAAACAAAAATCCCAATTCGCAAGAGAGGCAGAATTCTCTTTGGCATGAGTGCGAGAGCAACGCTATTCTCACAGGCTCGCAATAGTAAAGTAACTGAAAAATGCAAAAATTGTATTTTTCTTGAACAGATAAAAGAAAGACACCTGGAAATTATCTTACCTGTAGCATAGCATTACAATAACTGTTGGGAAGTGTAGCTTCCAGGCCGCAGAAACTGGTACAATTATACTGATCGAAATCGAACTCGTCGTAACCAAGGCGTGAATATTTCACCTCGATTTTACGATATCGCTTAGGTATGGCCACAAACGTGCCATCGTCGGTTTTACAGCGTGAGTCCCCCGCGAATAGCTTCGCAACTACGCCACGTCGTTTTTCCAAATTGTAAGGTATCTGCAAAAGAGGTATTATTTATTTTTCTTTAATTAGTCAAATGTCTTTTTTCGGGACGGCTTTGTACGCGCGATACATGCTGCAAAATTCAGCGTGTCGTTGTCAACATAATTTGGGCCGTGAAAAAATAAATAATACCTATTAAAACACGCGTGGGACCGAGAGCCAATAAGTTAGGCTTATGTTTGTGTCGTACAATTTTTATTTCATTCAAATACAACTGTTGTCGATTATACATTCTTTGAGAAATATATATATATGTATGTATATATATATATTCTACAAACAATAAGCGTAATAAGGTTATTCGGCACAAACCATTAAACGGGAACAAAATGCATCAGTTACAAACACATTGTGCTTGAAGGCAGGGTCTAGAAAGGCAGAAGAATGTTTTTTTACACTGAAGTACAGGGCTTTGAAATTGTACACATCGATATGAAATATTGAATTTTTTTTTTTGTTTCGAAGTTGCTTTTAAAAATATTGTTCTCTCTGAATAGACGCTGTTTTTAACAATAAAATATCCTCGACTTGTATCTCGCAACACCCTCCATTGCGAAATTAACCCTCCATTACTTATCTGCCGTTTTTCTTTAATTTGAACTCCTTAATGCAAAAGTCAAAAATTATTTTTAATTCGAATTGTTCTAGAATTAGATCGACACTGTAAATACAACAGTATTGCAAATTATCCGGTAAACGACATTTACTACAATTTTGAAGCACATTTATTCTTCCTTTAAATCGATACATTGTTATTTATATAGATACAGAGTAAAAAAAAATTAAGGCAATTGCAATCACTGTTCCTTAATGATTGCATTCTCACACAGCCATCAAGGTGCTATTACTACAAAACATAAAATTTGATATTGCGTTGCTTATTTTATTCATACTTAAATTTAAAAATGCTCGAAATTAATTCTAAGAAACTCCTTATGATTTAGGGAAGATTAGAGACTTACAAGTACATATATCCTATTAAGAACTTATAGTTTTATATTTTTATCACTTTAGTGGCAGAAATGAGATCAGGTAAATGTAATGAACTGGTATTCGGATATTTTTCTGTTCCCTTCTCTGAAGATATTAATATCAGAACAACAGAATATAGGAACTAAAAGAAACGTAAAGAATATTGTAAAAATATATCCGTACATGCGTTCATTGTCTCATTAAGGTCTTTTTCTCTCATGTATTACTGTAGAGGAAATTAATTGGAATACTTGTTGGACTAGTTACGAAAATATATCACGTTTCTTTAACGTTGTTTATGGACTACAATATTTATCACGAAACGTTATCAGTCTTAATCACGTTATATTATCTTGTTTCCTCTACAAAATAAAAGTTTCAATCATATTCAGCTCGATATTTTGTCATGTGTAATTTACTGTTCTGATTCATTGCAATGGTTAATACTAACATTACATCACCAAAGCAACAATGAAGTTATGGATAGAGCCTACCTGCAGGTATTCATGTAGTTAATATTGTCTTTCAAAATTGATTCAATTAATACATTACATGTGTGAGCATAATACATACTATATGAAAAGAAAAAACAAAACAACGTTCTCCGAGAATAACTTGAACAGTTCAAATTTAAAGACAAGTAGATTCTCACAACTTTCAACAGGAATAAAGTTGTTGTGTGACCTCTCTTTGTCTATGGTATAACTATAAACATCAATAGTGTAATACGGAATTTATCTTACATAATTATGATTGGAAATTATGGTGAAATACTAGAGGAAGGGAAACATGGGACGTTTGGATTTTAAGAGAGTTTTAGGTAAGCTGGAGAAGAATACTGTAGTAGAGTGGGAGAATATTGTTTCCTCACTTGATTTCTGCGAAATGCCTGAGGATTTGGAGCATAACCTATTGTTCCTTGCATTTTCATTGTGCGTAAAATTTCAGGGTCAATTGGCGGTGTTTTCCTGTGAAGCACACAAACAAAATCTAATTAGTCTCTTAATTTTATTTGACTGTATTTCAGCTCTATTAACCTGTTAATAGGGAAGTTCATCTATTTAGAATGTACAATTATCTCATAATGTTATAGTAAGCATTTTTTAATGACCTGGTACTTTGCTATTCCCAATTAACAGGTTAAATGTGTATAATCCAACATCTATCAATTATAGTAACATACCTATAAACTTTTTTTAAGTATTCATCTGACCAATCACTCAACAAGGGATGTCCAGTATAGACAATAGGTATTGTACTTAATGGTGTAACATCATCGTCAAATGGTATATAAACAGAATGAATTGATTCAGCTGGATCAGCAAACTCTGTTGTGCTAAATACATCGAAGCATTCAGATCTTTTACTACCTTTCTCTTTTGAATTTGCAATTTTTTTACTGTTTTTATTACGATATAAATTACTAACCGAGAGAACGTATTAAACTGTGGTTCTGGTGTGTTTGTAGACATAAGATGTATGGAACCTGCTGCATCTCCAAAGCAAAGGCATTGGGATGTGGAAGATACATCGAATGATAAAATCATAGCACCACCAGTAGCAACCTTCCAATATAAAACGTTTGTGTGTAAAAAGTATGACTGGTGATTTGGTTTCAACGACAAATTTTCCATAAATTTACCTGATATAGGCATGTCACGGATGGTTGTACATTTGCATAAATAGTATCTAGAAGTTGCATTTGTCCCAATGGCGACACAACAGCTAAACGGCTTGAGTAACTGGGTAGGAACTTTAATAAAAGGGGATACACCAGAGTGGTAACGGGACTTAATGCTCGCATTTGTCTCAGGTCATACGCCATTAAGAAACGATCTACTGAGAGGCCCTGACGACTAAAGCCACAGATTTAATGAATAAGGTATACTAGTTTAAATATAACGCATTTAATTATTTTAAATCCCTTAATTCTTTGGCTGATTCGTTTCTTACCTATTACTAAAACCACAGGTAACAAGGTAATTCCCTTGTACATCGAAATCACTAAGAGATCCGCTATGAGTATCGAAAGTGTGTTCTACTGATAATGTATTTGGATCCCTGAGATCAATTCTTCCAGCAGGATTACCGGCACATATAAGTCTACTATGCTGTCTTAAAATTGCACAACCACTTTCCCCTACATTTACCTATAAATGCAAGAAAATTATACTATAAATACACAAGCATAAAGCAGTGGAACTTTAATCATTTTCTTAGACACTCACTACACCAGTCTCTTTCCCTCTAGTAAGATTAAAATCAATTATTTTATCCTGATGTCCCCCCATTAGTAATCTTGTAGGAGAAATTTGGAGCATGCATTGCATGTCTATCATATTCGATGACCTATAACATTATTTATACTTATAAAATTAATTCCATCTTATACATAGTATACAGTTTGAGCTTAACATACGTGTGAGTAAATATTGGTATGCCTCTTCGTAATTGACATCTTAACGAACCCTGTGTTAAAATTAAGATTCCTTCATCTAATGGATGAATGTGTCGAACTTCATGTGCAGCGTGCACTTGAAATGAGGTATACTTTTGTAAATCAGACCCATAATAAGATGTTACATGACCCTAAAAAATGTGTGATAAATGAAAAATTTAAGATGGAATCCCTCAAGTTACAGAGTTTGACTGTATTAACCCATATGCATCTGTAAGCGAAATAATACACACACGACCACTGTTCCTGGTCAACAAGCAAGGAATAATCCATGTATTTAACTATCAATTGAGCATCTCGAATTTTTGGACTTGCTCGCCTATATAGAGCTGCGATGCAAATGAGTTAAATTGTTTTTGAATTGAGTTACATGCATCCATAATAATAATTATTGTACCCCTTGATTCCCCATCCACATAAGCTCCTCGACGGTATCAAAAGTAACAGTTGAAACTCCGAACCTATCCCCTCCATCAGCAAGTAAGGTACGAGTTTCATTGAACTCAGCCCCAGCAAAATCTTCTCCAAACTGTTCCGTCGCAGGTACATATTCTTCAGTGGATAATACATAATTCGTTTCTTCCCCTGTAATAAAATACATAAAAGTTGACCAACAAAATCCTGCGCACTGGTAGCCATTAAGACTAGTGCTCACTTAACAGAACCACAAATGAATGATACCAGACCAATGTCAACGCGTTTACATTATTATATGCATCGGCGGTTTCTGCGAAGACTATGAGTGAAGTAGCGCTATAAATTAATTCATCCCTATTCGGGAAAATTCCCATGTTACGAGATAGTAAAAGTGGTTCAAACGCGAATGCATTCATGTATCCACTGCAACACAGCATCAATACTTTCCTTTTTTTGTTTTACTTTCTTTCGGTTGGAATAAATATGTTGACATTGGTCCAGTGTTGTTGTACGAGTAACAACCTTCAACCGTACGTTTTAACGTAACTTGTGATAACATATTAGCATTACGCATAGGTTACTATAAAGGTCAACAATCTTGTCATAACTTAAAAAACTCTCATATCCTGTACAAAACAGTGAAATTTCAGTACATCAACAATAATCAAATTTTCCAATTACATGAAACTTTAAAATATGTGATTCAACGATCAGCTGACCTGTATCAAAATGAAATGCCTGAAAACAATAGAAGGACAGATAGCAGTCAATAACAGTTTGTTGAATCGACAGATAAGAATTGACAAGAGCCGACGTATCATGACGTAGATATAGATAAGGTGTTTACGAAAGAGTTTGAAGTATCGATCATCGAAATATCAATAGTTTATATAGCGTATCGCGATATTTGGTATCGAAAATATTGGAAGAATTTTTGTTTCGAATTTTATTCATCTGTGGCAGTGGGACGCTAGATCGCGCACCATGATCAAAGCGTCGGGTGTCACGGAGCGAACGGGTTTCGCGCCTCGCTAAGTCTTCGAGTTTGCAATTGAATACAGTTTGGCACGGTGCGAAAATTCTTGGCGCGTTCGCGAGAAAGAAGGATCGTTCGAACGGGGTACAAGAGAGTACTTACAAAGCAGTTCTTGCTCGTCACCGCCGCTCTCAGCCGTGGCCTCTACGGACGGGTCGTAGTGGCCCAAAACCGGGTAGTCCATAATATTCCCGTCTTCAGGCTGTTCGTTTTTCAAAACATCGAATTGCCATCGGCGCGAAGATAGCCGTAGAATTGCCGTCCCGACGATCGTTCTCTTTTCATAGCACACTTTCAGACACGCACACGCACAAAGCCACGCACCTTAGTCGCCTTGGCAACTGTGCAACAAGCGAAACACTTCGCCACCGATATTCCCGGTTTCAACAGCACCGCACGATCGAAATGATAGAAACCGGGTGAAACGCAACGCTACCGGAACTTTTTTATCACGATGGAAGAGCTGACCCGGTCATCGAGACACCTTTAATTCATGATTCCACTTTTCTGCGCGTTTCACCCGTGTAAGGTTGTAACACGGCCTTCAAGGTGGCGACATCTGCTCTTGCCGCGTTTGCCAGTCAGGCCAATGGCAAGGACAAGAAACTCACTAGATGACTGGTCGACTGATTTAACACTATTCCTACCGCGACCGGTCAAATGACCGGTCTTCAGATCGACCAGAACGTTGGTCGTCTTTAACTATATGTAATTTTTAAATATTTAATGTATTTTATGGGATTTTACATTTTAAAGTCTTTAAAATACGGCTGCTTTCTATACAAAGCGTTCTACCTAACTTAATCGATAAATAATTCAATTATTATTGATAATAGGAAAAAGTCTCAGATTATAGCATAATCAGGTTTGAATGAGAAAATATTGTAGTAAGAAAATTTGTCTGAAAGTCTTGTTTTTCAAGATTTTATGATGTTGGATGTTGTTAACATTATAAATACAACGTTATAAAAATACAAATAATTTCATTATCAGAGACAAGGTAAACATCAATCCAACAACCTCTAATATTGTAACCTTCACATGACTTTGGTTACTAAAAATAAATCAAAATTGACATAATGTATAATAAATATTTCCATTAACGATAAAGGTAAATGCAATGATAAAACTAGCTATATATAGAAGAATTAGTCATGTGTATATAAAGAACACATTAATATAAAAGTTAATATGTTAGTTTTTTTTATAAGGTACAGAATGAGAAAATTTTGAGTATTAGATTTACGAATTATTATAAAAAATGTTACACGGTTGGTACCAATTTTTAACATCCGATTTGCTAATCAACACAACACATTCGTTCTATGTTTATCGTTGATAATAAAATCGCACGAACTTTGTCTGAATATTTTTATACTTTGGCGTCTACGTTTCTTGATGCGTTAGGAAAACTTTTGCGCTAATAGAGAATAATAAAATTCATTTATTGAACACCAATATATGTACATATGTATAAATTTCACAAGTTATATTTAACAGTTTGCGTATCGCGTGAGAAACGATGAAAATTGCAGAAGTGTCGGAAAGAGGAACACGTATACATTTATTTGTTTTTAGAAAATATCGTGAAAATAATTTATAATTTTTCCGAAAATACATTCATCTTTTGTTTTAATACTTTCACGTAGCCTGTGCGTTGTGTTACGATTTTGTACGTAAAAAGATACGAACAAGCAAGGACGTTAGCTTCCTTCCATTTCCGGTCCCAAGCAGATTTGACGGTCTTTTTATTCGCTTCTTTTGTTTATTCGCATGAACGTCTTACATTGGCCGCATCACCTAAAAACAGACGAACAGCAACAACAACTGTAACTGTAACTTGTAACAATATTTTTATGTTGTATATAACACCAGTCGCTATATCGTCCCTTTTTGACCATTTGGTATTAATTCATATAATTAATTTTAATATTATTTAAAATTGTCCTTAAATTCTTTTATACATCACGAGTGAAATAAATGAAACAATTTGAAGTGCATCTTCGCCTTTTGACTTCAAATGTTCAAAATCGATATCTGTTTCTAGTGAATCATTTGATAAATTCGAGAGGATTTAATTAAAGAAATATATTAAAATTACCTTATAGATAATTATAAATGTGTAGAACTACGGAGAGGTGTAAGCAATACTGTTGCGTAGTTTAGCATCATAGGAGTTTCGCTGACAGTGTAAAGTTTCTGGTAAATTGTCGGAGTTGCAGAATACAAACTGGAAGAATTAACGTGTCTTATGGAAGTCCTTTTGGATGGTGGGTTTCCCAAGTACTAAGAATTGTTTAGGAAATCGTGGACATGAGCGTTGTGCGATGCGAGTGACCTAATATGCGATTAAAGAAATAGTATTACTATTTTGAGGTACATTGTATGTACCATACTTTGTTAACCTACCCTTCAGTCTAGGATGCGTACCCTGTTAGTGTTAACGCGAAGTTTCAAATAACTCAGTAGATTGGTTTAACTGAAACCGATATAAAGTGTTCAATTATTATTTTTACATAGTACGTTTCATGAATGATTAAAAAGTAATTGTCTGAAATATTATTTTAAATAATAATTTGAATGAAAGTATTCAAGTTTGAATAATATCATCGGTTCGGATAAACGAGGTTCTACAGAATCGTGAATTAAACAAGTAAATATGATCCGAATTATATCGTGTTTGGTCTCATTTTAATCGGCAAAATGTCAGCAATTTGTTGGTATTATTGTTATAGTACTATCCATTGAATATAATTGAATATTTGTGAAAAAGATCAACGACTCTTTAAAAATCGACGAACAAAACATCTGTTCCTGTAATAGAAAAATGAATATTTTGTCAGTTCCATTTCAACCAGAACTGGGTTCACTTTCCAGAATTTTTCTTTGTCAGGTTTTTTTAATTTCTATGGATCCTGGAAAAGTGTGGTCCGGCGAAAGAACGTTACCTTAATGTCGCCGAATTAGGCGTGTGCGATGGTGGAGAGCAGTAATAAGGGTTCCGATTTCTTCCTCGGCCTCTGCCGACTGTCGTCGTGACATCCGATTATTCGGAGTGCCACTAACCGAGCCAGCAACGGTTTGCTTAGCCGGTTGCGACGGGAATGAGGATCGGCGGATAAGCGGCGGCGGTTTTGCACCTACGGGATTTGATTCAGCCATTTACGCATGTTACTTTTATAGTCTGGCCAAGCCGATCTAATTATATGCTACCTAATAAGCGTAAAGCGGATCGATGCGTGCCTTGCATTTCAAAAGACCTCTGACTGTTCATTGGTTGCCTCGGAATAAAGCGTCTCTTCATGGGGATTTCGATCGTGGAAGCATATCTTGAACTGGCAATACCTGCCTTAGACGATTCCTTAGGCGGTTTTTAAAAATATGCACATGTACGTATACTCGTGTTGTTTGGTTTTGCAGACACAGAATGAAATATTTTGTTTTGTTTACTGTTTTGTTTACTGTTTTTTTTTTGTCATTACTTTTTTGGCGGGCGTGAAATCAATCAGTGTAAAGCCTCGTTACATCGTTTCTTACAAAAATATAACGTTTCTAATCGAACAAGATATACTTATGTACGTATACTCTATATACCTATACACAACATACTATACAAACAACAGTAGATTTTCATATTCTGTGCGATCTATGGTATAGTACTTTCTATATATTGTAATATCTATTTTCACTTTCGTTTCATTCCGAAATTAATGAGATTCTAAAACGTACTCGAAAGCGTCTACTCTCTCTCTCTCTCTGTCGCATCTATCATATACGAACGTTTCACGATTTTCGAATCTCTGTCTTTATGCGAATCTACACTGATTGGATTTGCAAAACCAAGGAAATGAGAAATTCGTAAAAAATCATATGATTAAAATGTCTGGATCAAAATTAAGGTAAGAAACTAGTGCGGTCGCCGCTGTAATACCTTGTCTCTAGCGAAATGTATTCGCAATACTTCGACTAGAGCAGCTATCGCTGAAATCAGAAGCATCATCACGAGAATATGCCCGGCCACCGTAACGGATTTCATTCGACGATCTTTGCCACTATCCTTTGTGCATTCTGTCAAGTTCTTGTCGTCGGTCTCCTTCGAGACCTTCGATCCCTCGCTTTTATTCTCGATCATCCCGTCTGTGTCCACTCCATCGTTTCCCGTCGAGTCCTCGTTCTCCTTGCATCGCGTGTACGTGCAATTCCGGTCGTAGTCGCACCGGAAAACTGACGACAAACGTTCCTTGTACTCGAATCGCGGACATCGTCTTAGCCTCCGATGATCTATAGGGATCGCTTCCGCCTCGAAGATCGTCGCGTTGCACGTCGCCTCCGTTGTCTCGTTGTTGCCAATAGTTTCGCTCCGGCTATAGTAAGTCGTGTGCAACAACAATCGCAGAGGCAAGAACAGTAGCACGCCGAAGATCATTAGCATCACAACAATGCTAATGTTGATGCCCAGCCAGATGTGGATGTCCGATGTCTTGGCGGAACGTCCCGCAGTTTCCACGTGCATCACAGGTTCCTCGGGCACTGACAGTTGCTCGATCGATCTGGGCCTCACCTCACCCGTCATCGGAGAGCTCTTCTCACTACCGACAGTCCGTAGAATGATAGTCAACCACAATGTATCGTTCCCTGTCTTTCGTTCAGACGCAACTGTTGCGCATTCTGTTGTGACTGCAGTTCCAAGTGAACCTGGACGTCGACTGATATTGATTTCCAGGTGGAGGCAGAGCTACGTACGCGCAAGCCTCGCCAGTACCTCTTTTGTCGCGGATTCTGGGCTTGGCGGTAATTAGGTGTCGTTTAAATCGGGCTTACTACGAAAGTCGACTCCTACGGACGAACTATCACATTTCGCCTCGATCGGATATCGATAGCTTATTCGTGCAGCGTTAGACTGCTCTGAAGGGACCGTGTGCCACTGAAAACTATGTTTCTAAGCACAGTGATGCTTAGATTCACATACTACCAACCGGCGATTAGTTAATCATTTTTAAAGATTGACTGACTTAAATGGCCGTATCTCGTGGGAAATGTTCGGGACTGAAATATCACTATCCCTTGATCTGTTACCGCTAGCGTCAACCGTAGACAGTACTATACTCATCCAATGATCAAATTTTTTATTCCAACAATTTTTAAGTGAAACTGTTACTGACATATTCGTGACATTTTTCTGATTAAAATGACTCCAGACATGACATACTTAGGATCGTATTTATCGTATTTAAGTGTCACGCATGTGTTGGTACAAATGTTGTGCTCAAATTAGTATAATTTTATCGACATATTTAATCTTGTCTCACGTTACACTTCCGGACGACGCAATATCTCTCGGCCTCTTAACCCTCCGTATGCTATGCCGGAGTCATTCGTGACCCGAAGCGGTGGGGATAAGCTCGAGCGACCTTCAACATGTGCAATTTTATTCCGATATAAGCTGACGCTTTTTATTTCGAAATAAGGAAATCACTATCCCCTCTTCTTCGTCTTTATCCGAAATACGACGAAGGTCGGTCCCGAGCCAGCGCCTTATATCGATAGAGAACTGTAGTGATATATCGGCGTGGGTCTACACTACATATTGCAGCAAAGACATTCAGCGGAGTACAGTATAATATGTTGTGTCTGCTGGATTTATATGTAGGGAAACACTCTGTTATTGTTTCCGCTACGAAAGCAATATTCTCATAATATCCACATGTGACTTTCGTCACATATGATCTCATTAGTTTGCCTACATTTTAAGCAAAAGTACAAATGAATAATTGTACAAAGAAATATAAAACTGGGTGGCCACGTTACCAGGCCTATTTCTAAATTAGAAAACAAAATCCAAACATCGAAAGCAGAGTCTGCGCCGGTCGGCTGCGCAGGCGGAACTTGTAAAGCGGCGCAAGAGTCGATTCATCGTGTGTGCGGATAGCTCTCCGGTTTCCCGTCGAAAGGAAGGAAGCCGTATCGGCGGGCTGGGTGCGCAAGGGAACGCTTTGAAATGGGCAGGTTCTCTAGCGTGTGCATACATAAATAATATTAGACAATATCGAATTAAAATTCGCATCTTTCTGGCGAGCAACAATGGGTCGTGGTGTCCCAACAAAGGAAATGCCCGCCGCGGAGAGACAGCAGCGCAACGGCGGTGGCGGTGGCGGTGGTGGTGGTGGTGGTGGTGGTGGTGGTGGTGGTGGCAGCATCGGCGGCGGCATTTATAAAAGTAATAAAACAGTCGAACAACAACTCTCCGAAGTGAGTAGCGACCTCAGAGAGAAAGAGAGCTAGAGGAAGGTGGAAAGGGTGAGCGAGCGGGGCAGATCGAGGGAAGGTGAAAAGAGGAGGGCGAAAGGAGGCACAGAAAAACAGACCAAAAGAGAGAGATGAAGCGCAGGAGAACAGCGACCCGACCCGACCGACCGGTAGCCCAGCCAGCGCACGTATATCTTGCTCTGCTACACCGCACGCCGATTCTTCGAGGTTCTCATTGATGAATTCGTTCTCTTACAAAATCGAACCGCGTGATTTCTCATCCCCCCTCCCCTCCCTTCTCGTCCCGGATCATCCCGAGGAATGGAAACCCGGGAAAAAAGGGTCCCTGACAAATCACGACGTCTCGCAATGATCATCATTCATCTGCCTTAGCTACCTTAGCAACCGGTGTTGCTAATAAGATAGAAAGGCTACTGGCACTGGCCAGCAAACGATAAGCTCGGATGCTTAATTAGGCCCGATTATTAATCCATCACTTGGTATGCTTAATCCCCCGTTAGACCCGTTCGTTTCGTTCCACTGGTACATCAGATCCTCCTGGAAATACGTTTCGCGAATATCGCGTCGTGCGTGCGTTAATTTAATCCGAGTACCAGTTCTGTCCAAGGGAATCCTCGATCGAGAAACCAGTTCTCTAAACGAACCGTAATGACATTAGTCGTCGGGAAAATGTTGAAAAAAAAAAAAGAAAAGAAACAACGTGGTTGGCGTGCACCACGGGTAGATGACACGCAGGTGCAGCGGTATGGTTATTGGCAAGTTTTGCGCGAAAGATGAGCGGAGGTTGAGAGCCAGGGTATGTAGAGCAGATGCTGGCCATGGCAGTGGTGGCGGGGTGCGTGATTTTTCACCGCCGACAGCTCCTCCTTCGAGAACCGCGCATTCCACCTCTTTCCTTCTCCTTCGACCCCTCCTGCTCCTTCGCCGTCGGTCCCCTTCATCCTTCACTCTTCGTTCGCATCCAACGTTCTCGTCTCTCTCGTTCACCCTGCATCCCCCTTTGCACCGTTCATCTTTCTCTCTATCGGTCTCTTTCTCTCCGTCTTTCCCTCGGTGGCGAACATCGGCAACGTATGCCGCGGACACGCCACTGGACACCAGTTGCACGATCTTAGATTTGCTGATCTCGCATCCCGAGTGCACCGACACACGGATGCGCTCGGCGAGCTGCACACGATACGAGGGGCACGCCTGCAGTCGCCTCCTTTTCTGCTCGCGTGTGCAACCGGCCAGGCCCGGCCGTGCACGTTCACGCACGCGATATACAAAGGGCCGGCCCCCGATCCTCGTGACCGTTCCGAGAAATGATTTTCAATAATCGGCCAGCAAGGGAAATATGAAAGGCGTGTCCGAGGAAGCCCCGTGTCACGACGGCTCGGTAATTTTGATTGATTCTCCGCGTGCGGCTCGCCATTGCCCTGATCACCGACCACGCACTATCGCGGAATGGTTAGATATACAACGTTATGCCGGTCATTACGCCATTAACACCGGAAACCGTATGCTTTATCAGTCATTTCGACCGATTCGATCGTGGGCGGCGTTATACCCTTGCCGGTTTCGATACATTTCGATTCCTTCGCATTCGTTACTTGTTAGAGTACAGATTTTTGCGAATTTACACTACTGACAGAGTTAATGTGAACATACAGTCTTCACTCGATATATGTCCCAAATATCTAGCCGATACAAGCAGTGTATCAAAGAATAGTATCTAGGCTGATATACAGTGATTTCTCTATATATGTCGCCAAGGTCTGGATGATAAATGTCGCGGAATTATCTCTACTACCGCGGGATATAACCCGTGAGGAGCCACGAAGCTCGAGAGGCCTTGGACGCCGAGGAGTGTGAACGTAACACGGCTCGGGTATGCCTCCTGGACGATACAAGACGCTGGTAAGACCCGTGTTGTTGACATATATCGAGAATTCACCGTATATCCCTGGGTAGACCCGTGTTGTGGACATATATCGAGTAAATGCTATAGTTGTTAATGTTCGATTTGCTTCGCAGCTGTTAGTACTTCTTTATCTTTCATAATTTTTTTTTTTTTGAGAATAGCAGAATTTTAAACATAATTACAATTTAATAAAATTGTAATAATGTCTATAATAAAATTGTCACTTTTTTGCCGAGTGACTTTTTATTTGGGAACGTTTCAGAAGACGAATAAAGTTGACATAACAAAAGTTTTGTGGTGAACAGTCTAAATACAATATACAGACGTTTATACTGATACGAGCACTATGACACAATAAACTGGAAGGGTTATAATGTAAATTGACAAAAAAAGGGTAATGGCGAACGCGACGAATTATCTCGTCATCTTCGGTAAAGAGGACAACACTAAGCTGAAGCAGGGTTGTTGACGAATGAAAAATTATAACGAGGCACGCTAAACACCATTTGTTGATTGGGTAAAGCCAGTAAATAGTTAGTGAAGTTAGGGTTAAGAATAAATAGTACAACAGTGACAAGATTATAGCTTGTGAAATAAAATTGTAATAAAAATAGAAAACTTACAAGTGAAAGAATTTCGGAATACAAAATTGGATTGGAAAATAGACTTAGGTTACTCTATCTGAGTGTTAAGGTATCATTTAGTGACGAACGCCTGCCTTTATGTGACCAGTGCAATCCAGGTGTAAAGATGGATTGCTGAACAGTGAGGAATATTGAAATGCTATACGTATCACGTGGAAAATATTAATTTTAACACAGGTACTACATTTTTAGTATATTCAATGCTGTATCTTGTTGTTTACTCAATTTTTATCAAAACCTGTCGCACAACAGCTTAACCCTCATCTGTCTTTATTTTCCCAAACTTGATGAGTCCCTTCAAAAATTGATACAATGATACACAATTAATATGATAGAGAGATAAACAATTAAACTGTACATGCAAGTAAAAAACTACTGTAAATGCAAGTAAAAAATTAAACGAACTGTAAAAAGCATGCGAGTTAATTTAAATATTTTTATAGTTAAAGATAACTAGAATATGAGAATTCACGTTTTTAGGAGAGATTCATTGTGCAGTCTACAGAATTTATAGGAATCGTCTTACAAGTAAACTTTAAAAGTGCAATAAATAGAATTTTCATATATCACTCGTCTTTCTACATGTTAACTTGAAAGATTCTTTACTTCGCCTGCGGTAACCCACACCACACGTTAATGGCACGGACTGTCTCATGAATAAGACATGACAAGACAGTCTGTTAATTTTATCTCCCACCAGTGTAACTCTGCGCCTACTTTACAATCTTGTTATCTAAATAAACTCGTAATCAGTCGTTAATTCTCTGCCTGAGAACATTCTAATTGGAACAATTTTTAATGAGACCTACTTGCTTTCTACGCATCGGCAGCATTTCCTGCCCAATTGTTCTTTTTGAGACTAGGCCCAATCAATGGCTCGTAAAAAGAGAATTCCCCGTCATCGCGATAAACCCTGCTGGTCCCACATAAGGACGATAGTATCGCCATTACTTTCCATTCGCTCGGAGAAGAAACAAAACAAAACAAAACAAAAAAAAAAGAAAAAAAAAGAAAAAAAAATAAGGCAATAGCCGCACATCGAAAACGGTAGCAGAAAATATTTCCGCCGCGCGCGTTGGTTCATTAGAGCTCTGGCAGCCGGGAGCCGGGCCCCGTTGTCTCGTTTTTCCATCTTTTCCCAAGTGATCCGGGCGCGCGTTACGATTTCCAACAAGTGTACATCGGCAGCCCGCAGCTCGTTACGCTTGTAATTTACATTTGCCAGTCGAGTGGTACAACATAGTTGAATCGGCCGGCGAATAGAATCAACACTCGCGGGAGACCGTTCGTTCCCGCGGAACAAGTGATTTACGCAAGCGGCAGGCTGTGTCGGTGCCGGGCATAGAAAGCGAAATCGACTTGAAAATCGGAGTGCCATTATGCAGATTGCAAGATGCACGGGTGTGCGTTGTGCCTGCAGAGAAAAAGAAACGCGCCGCGGACCGAACTAACCGGGGGATTTACAATCGAGACAGATCGGAAATCACCGGGCAAGATAGGCATTAACCATCAAAGGCGCGAATACGGCTAATTGACGTAGCACGAGCCGAGGCTGTCCGACTAGCTCTTCGGGATCGCATAACTCCGAAATTTCCATCGAAACCGCTTATGAGGGCCGCGAGCGATGTTAAGCTGGGTATCCATTTGTTCAAAACCATCGAGAGTTCCTCTACGCAATGTTTCCTGCAAGCGATTGGACTTTAGGACCATCGTGTCCAGTATACTATCTTGTAAGAGAAGAATAGCGAGTAAACAGTGATACTTGTCTCGAATTACAATGTTTACTCGATATACGTCGAAAACACGGTTTTAGCCAGGGACATATATCGGCCAGGAAATACTATTCTTTGATCCATGCCGAACGCAGAAAAGGACAGCGAACCTCTACAGGCCTAGTCTAGAGGGATAGTTACGGGACTCTTATCGGCTAGCCATTTGGGACATATATAGGGTAAACACTGTATTTCTTCGTAAAACTTTTACCGAAATATTCGTGACACTTTTCTGATTAAAATGATACCAGACATGACACAGTTTGGATCATATTTACTTGTTTAATCCGCGATATCGTGGAACCTCGATTATCCGAACTAGTCACGTAGAACGTGAGTGATCTTATAATAAAATTGTTACGGATCTCTCTAGATTGTTTACACGTGAAACACATGCATTTGGGCAGTGAAGAATTCAGATATCATCGTGAACTGAACATGATCGACATGATGTCGTGCTTGGTGTCATTTTGGTCAGCAATATGTCGGTAAAAGTTTGACGTAGAAATAATTGAAAGCAGAGAAGGTTCGTCATAAAATTAGCATTGTATCGCCGATATACCTAACGCGTTCTGCGCTCTCGAACCGTTAATGGGAACAAATTGTTCAGGAATGTCGTGTAGGTCTCTCGCTTACACGATCGGAGGTAGACTGTAGAATTCGAGAGTGCAGAAATGGACAGCTAGCCTAAGAGAGTCGCATCTCGCTCGGACGAAATGTTCGAGAGAGTTTGCGAGGCAAGGGGGGTAAGCATCGCAATTACGCAAATTGCGGCTCTGTTCTCGCCTGCTCGGGGCTTACTGCCCGCGGAAGGGCATCGAGACGGGCAGCCCGGGCTGAAGGATGGCGTTACAAGGAATGCTCAACGTTCGCACGTACCGTTCACGTACAGAGACGTTCGGCCCGCCGTTTCTCGCCGAGTTCGATTGGTCGGCCAGGTACGACCGAGCAATTTGAACGAACGACACGAACAGCGAGTTTGTTGTCGGCTGATCCGAAAGAGCTACCGAAAGAACCTGTGCCCCGTAGCGATCGTTGAGGCTCTTGTCCTCAGTGGCACGAAACCTCACTCCGGAACGAGAGGAATCGCTTTAACAGCGATGAAAAATGCTGTTTATATCAGGGAAACTGGTTGAACGGCGCTCACGGGCTCCTCTTGGCCAGCGAGCTAGCAGAGCGCGTGCCTGCTGCGGTCTTATTAGCGCTGATCAGCCTCGCGATAAATTTATGTGGCTGGCCGAGATATATATGCCGCGGGAGCACCACCGTACACCCGGGGGAAAAAACGAAGCCGTTACGCGGGATCCCCGTAGTTTCTGCCTCGATTCTGCCTCCGCGGGTATGTCCAGGACGTTTTTGCGTGAACGCCGGCGTAACGGCTGACAGTGCGCCTAACAGAGATCGACAGAAAATCTATCAGGCTTTCAGTGAAACCAGCGGATACACTGCGGCTGGAATTTCTAATGCCCGGCGAGGCGCGCGCCCCAGCTATGCCCGGCACGACGATTGGCGAGAAATCGTTTTATGCTTCGCAACGTCGTTTTTGCGACGAACGAATCTGTCCTGTTGCCGTCCGCCACTCTTCCTGTTCCTCTTGTTCGCGCCGCGTTGCCTACGGGAACAGACAGGAACACCCTTTTTCGCCGGTACCTCCAGGATCCTCATTAATTCTAATAAAAGTGTAAGGCGCCACTAAAAATTCCTGTATCATTATTCAAAATATTTTTTGCATTATTGAATTTATTTGTATTTAATAGATTACTTAACATTTCAGTATAACATGAACAAAATATGTACAGGGTGAGTCACCAAACGTTAGCACCTCAAATATCTTTGTTGTTTCTAAAGATACGTAAAATATGGTAAGGACAAAGTTGAATGGTACAATGGGGCTGACACGATGCAAAAAAAAATTTTGTTTTTATGTCATTTTTTTGGAGATATCAAGGTCACCTTGACTTTTTTAAATGGAACCACCCTTTTTTAAACACCTACAATGATACTCCCTTTCATTAGGAATTCAGTGGCTATTAGTCCAAGGTCATTCAAGGTCAAGGACAGAAAAAACGTATAAAACTAAAATATGGAAGCAGAAAAAATGATGAGAAAATCCTTACCATACACGTATCTTTAGAAACAACAAAGATATTTGAGGTGCTAACGTTTGGTGACTCACCCTGTATATAGAGGGGAAATATTCTAGTTCGGAAGAAATGTTTGGTTTTGGAGTTAAAATAGCTTCGAGTGCAAAGGGTTAACCTTGATAATGATTAAAGGGTTAACCTTGATGATTTTGCAACAGTTGGCAAAGATTTTGTAGGATTTTTAAACGATTTAAGAGGATTTCTTATTTTTAAAAAAAGGTGAAACCATAAATGGTGATAAATACTGTCTGGAAATTGATATAATGTACGAAAAACTGCGTGTTCAACAGCCAGCATTAGTTAAGAGACGTGGTATTATTGCTTCACGATAATGCTCGGCCACATATTGCGAAACAAACTGTAAAAATATTAGCAGAGTTGAAGTGTGAAGTTTTCCCTCACCATTTTGTCAAACACCTAGATGAGTTTTTGAATGGAAAAATATTGAAAGAAGAATGTGCCGTAAAAACTGCATTTGATGAATATATTGCTTCACGTTTATTAGATTTCTACCTGGAAGACATTGAGCCACTTGTATCACGATGGTAGAAGTGCATTGATGTCGACAGAAATGATTTCGATTAATGGAATATGAATAAACTTTGTAAAATAAAAGTTTGTGTTAAAGATTGAATTAATAATTTCATTTGCAACAACCTAATACTATAGTTACAACAAATTTGTATGAGAATTCCTAGAATAAATCTACTCACTGTCGGCTTTCAAAAGTATTACGAGTATTACGAGTTACGAGTTTGTAACCAATATATTCATTACTTTATTCAATCCCTGTGGATCCCCATTAACTGCATTGTTACTACTAAATTGCAATCCTTTCTTTGATCACTTATCTTCGCTTTAAATTTTTCCCGTGGAATATTCAAACTAAATGCTCTTTGCGTGTTCAAGATTCGTAAAAGCCTATAAAATCACGTCTCGATAAACACTTTTCCGGTGTCTTTTCATAAATTTTTAAACCGTCCGATTAGGCAAAAACTCGGCGTTCGATGAAATCAAAGACAGTTAAACATCCCGGTAACCAGAATTCCCCGTAGCGACCGGGAGCTCGGTTAATTGGTTGGCGCGAGATCCAACTGTCTCCTAAACTTTTTAACTGTTTACATTACCCGGGCAAAAACCTAGCCGTCGTTAAAGATCGACATTCGTTCGTTCGCGAAATGAAATTGTGCAGAACAGTGGCCCAGGGGATAATTATGCCGACGCTTCCCGGCATCCTTGTTACGCGGCTGTTCGATTTTATGGGACGGCCTGTTCCGCCGTTGCAAAAGCGAAAGGGTCTTTGCCGTGAGCGAAAAACAAAAATTGATAATCCCGATTGATATTAATGCCCATCGGGACAGGAAGGGTCTGTATCAAGGCGGCGTGGCGCGCAAAAGTCTTGGGGTCGCGTTTCTACGCGACTGCAAGCGTGAAGCTGCTCACCAGGGGCGTATTAACGGCGGTGGCCATAACGCGGGCATTTATTTCTCTATCGGCGGCATCCGTTGGAAGAAGCGTCGGGACGGCCACGGCCATGGCAGAGAACGATGGAAATTTATACGGAGCCGATAATTAGCGAGCCGAATCGACTGCTTCTCAGGAGGAGTAGCTCAGTGGCCGCGGTAATCGCCGTAATTTATGCCTGCTCCTCGGGATATAAGCTCGTTGAGATAGTCCAGGAGCGTAAAAAGCCGCACGGCGAAAATGTCGCCCAATTAACGGCGAATTGGAGCGAGAGGCCACGTGTGTACACGGATCGTTCCCCCTTTCGATGTGTTCGCCACCTTCTTCACGTGTTCGCCATGAGCTCGCGCGCCTCTTTCTACAGGGTGATCCGATACAACAAAATCCCTATACGGTAGACAATATTTCTATGAGAACACTCTATAAGAAATATTAACCAACAAACTGTAAATAGAAGGTCATTCGTGTCCGCACGATTTCGAACGGATTTGCTAAAATTCACGCATTTTGTTTGGTACTATTTACGATTTAAAGTATTTCAACAAATTACTTGTCGAAATCATTGCGATAATCTCAAATTAGGATGTTTCGAGCTACTACATGAATTCACTAAAAAATGCATCAGACATTTACCCTTTGAGGGTAAGTTAACGAAGTTGTATTGTACACCTGGAACTTCACATGCACTACAATTATTAGACTGCGGATTTTATTCGTTTATGTTAAAGTGGATTGATCAAATGCAAAATTGTAAAGATATTCAAATTATTAAGAGGGAAAATATATTTTCATTCAACTTGTACTTCGTACAATAGACTTGGACAATTTTTATTTTGCATAAAGATGCACAGTCTGTCATTATGAATGAATCAGTTTTTGGCCTATTTTCGCTATTTAATCATTTGCGAAAATTCTAAAAAAAAAAAATCGAATAGATGTCAAACACAAAGATACATAATACCAAAATTTGTTTCGGATTTTTAAGTCGAAAATTCTGGTAGTGAAAATCAAGAAGCTCGAGAAACTGGAAAATGTAGATTTTGCATTAAAATCGACATCATTTATATTTTTACAGTATCAATCGTCACGGGTACGGTGCATGAATTTTTCCAGATTTTTTGGTGCGCCTCTTGGTACATTTGTCGTTAGCCTCGGTTTATCAAAATAATCAGAATGACCAAACAATCTTTATTTTGCATAAAAATCCGCCATCCAGTCAGCATCTGCTAACCATCCATAACTTGTACGATCAAATTACATGGAATTTTTTTATTGAACACGGTATCGTTCTTATAGCAATTTCGTCGACAGTAAATCATCGGGCTTGATCCTGCGTCGCTTGTAATTTCTTTCCGTTGACCGTTCACCGGGCCTGAAGAAACGGCGAGCGAGTCGCGTCTCGGCGTTGTATCGGTTTCCCGGGGAAATGGGAAAATAAAATAGCAACCACCGTGTATATAAATACGCGGGGAACATTCTTGAACATTCTTACTCGCGCACGCAGGTGTACAGATATACGTACGCGACGGAAAGCGGCCGCTTAACGAGTCGCTCGCAAAAGCTTGCCGCGCTACGCCATTACGGAGAGAGCGGGGCAAGTGAACCGGGCTTAAATAGCGAGACTCCGTTCAACCGGACGCGACCAGGCCCGGCATTCCCTTTTGAACTTTGAGCCACTTTTACGATTTTATTATTGGCTCTTACGTTCGCGATATTTATGCGACGTCGCCTGATATTTTCCACGGCGCAACGCGTCGACTTTAATGGCGACCGCCTTCGTCCGAGCGCACCATCGACGACCCTCTTAGGAACGACGCATTGCGCGGGCCTGCACTAATAACGCTTCGACCGAGCGGAACTTAATTAGGAGGCTACAAACAACGACGGAGCACGGCCCGCCAACTGTTATGGCCGTGTCGTTCACTGGCCGGGGATACTCCACGTTTCCAATTCCGCGGCATCCCGTGCAGTCGATAATTTAGATGTTTGCTTATTTCGCTGCGCCATTGATTAAACCACAGATCAACGGACGAAATGGAATATATCATTGATGCTTGGATCCTTTTAAAAGATTTTTCTAACATTTTTAATTCATGTTTGTCCACATTTTCACGAAATATTACGATAAAAATCTCTAAAAGTCTGAATAGATCCATTCTTCTTAATTTTATAATGTAATATAAAATAGTCGGTGTAGTGTTAGTGTGTCTTCTGCTTTAAATGGCCCCTACTAATTTTCGTTATAAACGCATAAAATGCCCAGGTCTACTAATCATTCTATTTGCTATTCGTTGAATGTCCCAATTAGATTCTGCAATTGAATTTTTATGGTTCTGATGATAGTTATTCAAATTTAAAAGATGCAAATGATGCAGGTGAATTTCACCGGTCGTTAGTCAGTTTCGGACTTAAACCTTTGAATGGTACAGTAAATAGGGATTGATGAAGATACGAACTCCTGTCAAAGAGGCATCCATTAATCGAATGGCAGGCCTTGCGAAGAGGCCCGATAATCTTTCACGTCTATCGGATGTTAATGACCCTAATAAATGTAACCGGGGCATGCAGAGGAGCATTGACATTGAGGTGTATCGATATATCTACGCATCCCTGTTGGTCACTCCGGTTAATATTTATTTATGCATCTGAACCGGCCAGCTTCAAACTCGTTTGGCGACGTGTAGGTCCTTCTCCTCGTCTTGAACCTGAAAGGTTCAACCTCCTCGAGGCACCTGTGGATCCTACATGTCAAGCCCATTTCATAATTCTCATTAATAATTCATGGTTTAATGAGAATTGTCCAGAGTGCACTTCGAACAACTGTGAAATTGCTTCCAACGAGTGCTAGATAATGTTGAAATAGTTTTAAACGAACCTTTAACTGATATTCAACGACTTTGTTAAATGATTGCAAAAGTTCGCGCTTCCGATTTGAAAATAAAACACAAACGATCATATTTTAAAATAATAGTTTGATTAATCTGAAAATTTTATACAGTCACCACCATTTTGTACAATTGTTTCTAAACATTTCACAAGCTGGTGGATTCGTTTTTTCTTTGTAAAAACTGCGTAGTTTTCCTTTAAAAAAGGTTTCACTGTGTTTTAAAAGTCTTGTAATGAATTTCATGTTTTGAGTGGTCACCATATTGTACATTTGACGATGAAAGTGTTAGAAATAGTGTGAAACTACATAAAACGTAAAACGTTAGGTGTACCTTCAGGTAAAAATGAAAGCCTGTACGTTTTCGTAACATACCTGAAAACAATTAACGATTATTTGAAGGTTAATTGAAGTTTGTTCGTGTAACTTGAAAAACTAATCTATAATTATAATATATTTTGATTTGCCCCTTTAGGATCTACATTACGGGAAACATGTTAAAACCCAATTAGTGTAAATCATTGATACACGAAAGATAAAAACGTTCAGCTGTTCAACACAGAATATCTCACACTGTCTCGTGATACGAAGTGCATCCATCATTTTACACATACAGCATACCTTAACGGATCTAAAAATCGTATTTAGCGAACAGATTAAAATTCCCATAAACCCGAGATCGAGCTTCTTAATTGCGGTTCAAACAGTTTTAGCTCGGGGTCACAGTAAAAGCTCCTCTCAAAGCTTTGGTGCTGGTATCGATTATTAGCAACCGCTTCATCGTGCACCATGACGCAACCGTTCGAACGCTTTCTTTATAGAGATCTTATCACTCCTTGGTTGCCTATGGTTTTCACAAGCAGCGTCCATACATGCAAAGAACGAATACGTACTGTTTGTTCGGTTCTGTACACGTGTGCGTCCGATTCTCTGTCCCGACGACGACGGCGAGGCTCGAAAGCAGCTGCGAAAGGGACCGTTAGAAGTCGATAACGATATTCAAGCAGTTTAAAGGTGGCCTAGCCTTCGTTCCGTGCCGATCGTGTCCATTTTACTAGGAGCGAACGACAGCCTTTTCCCTGCGATCGGCCATCACGCGGACAACGCCTCGCATGTTCCCGACAGCGATGCCAATGAGTACTAAAGTACGTGATTTTCGAATACACTACGCTGGCTGTGTTCACAGCTGGAATTGTTTCCAACTGGCCACGGCCGCGAACAAGATTATTTGGCTTCGCGACTCCTGCTCGATGACTGATTCAAACATGTCCAAACGTGGCTCAACATTCTCTTTAAAACGCGATTCTTCACAACAGTTTCGATCCTTGAAGCTGCAATTCTTATACAAGTGTTACATCTTTTGAAAGCTGAGGCGATATTCTAGAGTAAAGTTGCGTTCTTAGGGCAATATTTGGAAATTACAAAATTCAAAAATCTAAACTTTGCAAAAATTTAACACAGTCAGAATTTTTTAGAAAATATAAACAACCTTCGACTATTCCTTCCCATCTTGGTGCAGGGAAATACTATACACTTTATGAACCATTTTGTTCGACTGTTTGTAAAGTCAGTTTCTCTTTTCCGTTTTGCAATGCAATCAAAGAGCACTTAGTTGCATCCTGAATTTTATTTGACTCTGCAGAAAGAGTGCATTTCTCCAGGCACTCGAACAAAAAGCGACCGGTATCGCGTTGAAAGCAATTAAGTGGTTTTGCTGAAACTAGTTTCGAAGCAATCAAGATTGATCCATCGATATTGTAAAGAGTTTCGACTCCTGCTAATCACTATAGTCTGCCGGTGAGCTTTAAGCCAATCCGGGATACAGTTTCTCAATTAAAATGATCAGCGTCCCCTAGATCTATCCGCCAGCAAGATTGCAAAAGGACGCGATAGGCAACGGGGCATTGCAACGCATACAATAGCAACGCTTTACAATTCGATCTATTGGCCAGGATCGTTCGAAACGTGAAAACGTGGAAGTTGTTCTTGCTACCATTCCGCATGGCTGCTCATAGCTATGCCACCACTACTATTATTCGAGCGGACATTTTCTTTCGGGGCGACAATAGATGCAAGATGATTTAAGCCGGTGCGTATAGATTGTAGAGATCAATGAACGGTGTCAAATATTTTCCGAGTGAATAGCGCACTTGGAAATTCCAAGGGAACGTGATTAGATGCAGTGGAATTTGATAGTTCTTCATTTATACAAAATTAGTAGCTACACTTATCGTATTCATTAGTACACTTTCTTCAATATTTTTGAAGATATATGTACATACCTTCGAAACTGTTTCATTAAATTCTTTTTAGTAATTGAGATTAGCAACTCTGTGGCAGCTGAATGGAGCGTGATTTGCTACAGAATATTTTCAGACTTTAGGCTGTTTAAAATAGCAACAAAAAAATTAAAAACGCCCTGGGCTGAAGTTCTGAAAATCGGTCAAATCGGATAGAACAAAAATTATGCAACATAGCCTCATCTTGCATTAAAAATATGTTTCCCAACAGAACTTTTGGCGACTCGAAAAAAAAAATTTTGTATCATATTAGTATCATTTTCTACCTTACCGATGAATTTTAGGCCTAGGATAGGTTCGGGATGGGGGCCTGTTCCTGCAATTAAAGAGGGCAAAAGGGTTACTTAAAAAGTAACTCCTAATACAATTAAATTTTTTATGCATTTCAATCCTGTATTCTGAACGACCAACACTTTGAAAATAAATGAGAAAGAATCAGATAATTTATTTCTACTTCTAATTGTTATTTCATGCTATTCTAAAAGCCTTTTAGGACGCATTTATAATTTATATATTTATGTGTTCATTCATTTTTCATACGAAAATTCATCAGCTTCGTGTGCATTAGTAAGTACGTACAATAAGTAGAATTGGCAGACAATGAACAGACACGCCAGACGATTCCCATTCAATAACGCGCGTGTACTCGACGAATTTTTAAACTCAACTAGGACCAATCTGTATAAATTAACAGTTAACGTTTCTATGAAAATGTAACTATCTAACGCGTTGTCTGCTTACTACAGTAATTCGACTAATGGCGTCAACTACTAGTTAATTCGTAGACAACGGTTTTGCGAATACAGTGGGATACGATTTATGGTCCGTGGGCGTTATGGACAATCTATTAACACATTCGTTACTCATGAAATTAAAATGGAACGTTATTGCCTGCAAATAACGGAACTCGTACTGAACGACTAAGCTGCATGCGATGCCAAAATGAGTTAAACGTGTAAGGTCGTCTAAGGTAGCGAACCTGTTAGGTGACGTGGGCGGCTAGGTGGATAGTATTTTCATTTAAACCTAGCAAATAAATTATAGAAAATCATATGAACAACTCAGCGTTGTGGACCATTTTACTTATATGGGAACACGTTCAAGTTGTGCAAACTGATTTGGTTGAAACTTATGTGACAGGTATGTATTAGAAAAATATTCTGCACGACTTTTTTTAGCGCCACAAGGGGTAATAACTAGACAGGTATAATTTTATCAAAACTAGGTGACCAATAGATGAATTTTAAAGTAATAGAGGGTTGATAATAATTGAACAAAAGTCAATGTGTTACTTCCAATCTAGTGAAATTGTTACAGTTCGTTCCTAATTTTTTATTTTTCACAAAAGTCCACATTCCAGTGATAACAGTCCTCTTCGAGAGTTAAAAAATGCAATATTTTCAATGTTTCGGTAACTAAAGGGTACAGTTCAGCAATGGATTTTAGTTTGTGTGCTTTCAAATGGAGAATTTAATTGCACAAATAAAATTATTATAGATGTTTGAAAAGAAAAAAAAAAGACACGCTCGATAGAGCATCCGCAGCATCCTTAGATCATTCCAAGTACCCACAAAAACCGCACATTTCAGTTCGCCGACAGACCCGAGCCGCACCGAGGTCTCTTAATTAACGTCACAGGAACGATCGAATAAATCATCTGCGGCTAGATCTGGTTACCGGTTAAGTTAGCTCGAACAGGGTCGCGACAAAGGTCGCCGGGTCCATGAATCACGGTTATTTCGACAGCCGAAATAATCCAGATCACGCAAAAATACTACTGTCGTGGTTCGGTCGTCGCAGTTCCGCTTCCGCGAGCGGCTCGCCTAATCTCCGGCGTCGCTCGTTGGACGTATGCTCGCGATGGCTGCGGCGACGTCGGCGTCATATCACACGAGTTCTATAATTACGGGCCGGCTCTCGATCGCTGGCCTCCGAAACCACGGAACGTGCCGGATCCCGAATCAGAAGCAAAATTTCAAAACGCCAACGGTAACGGAAGGGTTACCGTAGTGTTCAATTAAATTTGCTAAATCTGTTACAGTTAAATTGGCACGACCCATCCCCACTCTTCCCCTACCACTTAGTGCCTCATCTCTACATTGCAGATTTTATGCAGTTACGACAGAAACGACTTGGTGCAATTTAAGCACTTGAGTAGCTGCTCTGGGGCGCTATTAAAAATTGTTATATCATTATTCAAAGTATTGCTTTGCAATAAATTACTAAACGTAAAAGAATTTTAAAAATTCTATGTTAAAATTTGAAATTCAATCATTTTTGTGTTACCTTTTCAAAAGTAGTATCAGTGGATCGGTGAGATTTTTCTGATTAAAACGACTCCAAACACGAGGTACGTGAAATTTAGATTTAGAATTAATGTAAATAACAAAATTAAGGATTGCTATGTTGCGAAGTCTATAAAAGTAGACCGATTTACGCCATGTTTGGACTCATTTTAATCGGAAGAATCTCAACAATCCAGTAGTATCACGTTTGGAAAGGTACGACAGAGATTATCGAAATCAATTGTTTTATTCCACATTTATTTTCGCATGCTTTTCAAGCGTCGAACTTCGAGCGTCTATCTCGCTTTCGCTCGCTACATCTATTCTCATACTTTGTCTGCAACGCAAGAATTTTCCGGACTACAAGCTGTGCAAATTTAAGCGAGTACTACAGTCCGAGACAAGAAGATAGGACATTCTATTAATTTGTTAATTTTTATTTGAAATTTATATTTCATTATATTATGACATTTACGTTTACAATAATATACTTGATTTAGCGAAATATGCATTTTCCATCGACGTCGTGTGGGAACACAAGGCAAACGTAGTATTCCATCTTTTTGCCCGCGACTGTAGGTACTCTAATCATCGCGCGAATGCCGCGAAACTGCGACTCCGCGCGGCTCTCGGGCGAGCCACGCGCGAAATCAAATCGAGCGTCGCCCGGTCGTGTCTCGGTGCTCGGAAGAGTTCGTAAAGTTTCGTATGAGCGGCACATCGTGCCTGTTTGACCTGTAGCCGACGACGCGGCAGTCAGCGCGACAGAATCGCTTTGTTTACACCGCCGCGACAACTGCTCATAAATCGATACGCGTCGTCGCCGCTGCGCTGCCGGTGAACGCGCGTGTCGCCGCGACCGGATCGCTCATCCGATCGAGCGATCTCGCATCCTCGTGGATCACCGTGGCCATTTTTACCATGTCCAGCATCATCCTCTACCGCTGCCACGCGCGTTTCAGATCGGACACCGGACAGGAAACGTCGTTCATCGTACCCGCCTAAGTGCAGCCAGGTGCAATATTCAAGTCGAGCTGTTTTTGCTGGCTGTTTCTTGTACCGCTAGTTATGACCGATGGTACCGATCCGGCCGATGATAGGGATCATTTACATATCGGCACGCCCAGTGTATAAAGGTGAATGACACAGATCCTGCTCGCTGGTGTTTACCATCAATGTCAAGGACTGTCGGTACAGAATGATTTACTATCGGTGAAGGACTGGCGAAGGACCAGTGCTGTTGTTTCACGCTTTTACTCGGCGGCTCAATTGATTGCGTGTTAGATTTAGCCAGTTTGTAGAGGATGTGGACTAATTCGGTTGTTCACGAGTGCTGGGAACTTTGTGACCAATTGATGAATTAGATCAGAACCCAATACTAATTTCTAAACCATTCTTTGCGACTATTATTAATTCTGTCCTCAGCAGATGACTTCGAATCTTAACCTAGATCGGAGTTTCTTAGAAACGTGAATCGATAGCTGGACTCTTTAACGGTGCAGTTAATACTGTCTCTAGTGGATCACTTGGAACTCTAATGCAAATCAGGTCGGTTCGAATGTTAATGAGCTAGGTTCTCCAAGAGTGCTGTTAACTTTGTACCTAGTAGACGACTTCACTGTACGTGAATTGGCTACCAGGTTCCTCACGAGTGCAATTCATTTGCTATCCAATGGAAAATCAGTGGAATATTAATCCAGACCTAGACACAGTCTGGGACATGTGAATTTACCAGTGTCTCCAAGAGCGCCATAGAACTCCAATTCAGACATAGTTGGTTTCTAAGAACATGTAATCTAATTTCTCCGCAAGTGCTACTACCTTAGTGTCCAGTGTGGATGAGTTGGGACTTAAATACCCCATGATCAATTCCCAAATTACGTGACTCGTGTGTCAGGTTGTCTACGAGTGCAATTAATCTTGTGCCCAACAGAAACCTTGGGACCTTAACCTAGACCTCGTCAGTTTTCAGACTATGTGAACCAAGTGTGACCAGTGACCAGAGCAAGTGTCTCCTCAACTTCAGTGAAGTTTGCATCCGATACTGGAAGTACCCGCTTTGCAGGGTAGACTTTACACTCATTGTCAGTGAATGACTCGGAGTCCTAATCCAGGCGTACTTTAGGGTGCGTGGAGTTTTAACTAGATTGCCCGCGACTGCATTCAGTTTGGTGGTCGGCGACTGACTGGACCGTGTGCGGTATGTTCCGAGGATTGAAAGAAACGTTGAACGCATTCGCGCGACGGCGGTTCCGCCACTCGGATGTGTTCGTACGGCTTCGTCTGCATAGAAGAGCGTTTGTAACGTGCGCTCGAGGCCGCGTTAGGTAGTGCACGGGCAAGAAGCAAAGTCGGCCGACGCTTTTGTTTACGTATCAGCCGGGAACGGGCCGATGATCGGTCAGGCGCCCTCGCGTGCATTGCTGTTATCCGCGCACCTTCGTAATCGCGATTCGTCGCTGTGCGTGACTAGTGTCCCGTCAGTAGGATTTCGCGCTTACGACCGCGACGTGCTGACCTGCCGGGTGCGGAACCTGGCTCTCCGATCATCCGACAGGGAACCGTGTCGATCACACTTCGGTTCACGGTCCGTGACACGTCGTGTCATCCAGTGATTTTTTGCACGACCTCGGATTCGATAGTTGGTGGATGCGCGTGTGACCTCCCGGGCTTGGGAACATGAGACGATCCATCGAAGCCGGCGAAGCGGTCTAACGATCCGAGGGATCGAACAGGAGGATCAACCAGGTGAGCATCGACCAGGTGAGCACGCCTCGGCCTCTCGCGTTTCCTGGAATTCCCGCGGCTGGCCGATTGTTTTGGAGCGTGAAAGGTACGCGGGACGGCCTTCGGCCGTTGCATATCTGTGTCAGCCCCGGTACACCGGCGGAAATTGTTATTTGTGCGTTGCACCAGGAATGTTGAAGTTGGAACTTTCTTGGTGCACGCCTCCGATGCTTGGTCAATTGTTGAGTGACGCTTTTGACCTGGTATATAGAGCTTGTCCCCGTGCCGTTTACGATTTGCGCAAGGCGCCTTGGAGTTAATGGGCCAAACTATTAGCATTATCTTGTTCGGCTATATCGCCGGAGAATTCTTGGTGGAAACCGGCTGCTAACGCGTTTCGTCTCAAAGCTACGCAAGCTTTTCCTATTTTGCTCGACTAGGATTCCGATAGAATTGCTATTATTTTTAGGTGTCAGTGTGAAAATGTGTTTCATTGATTGAAAAATATTATTTGGATCTGGATTGGTTACCTGGTTTCTGGAGCGTTCTGTTTATGATTGGTTATTATTTGATAACGAGGTTCTTGATCACTAGGATTTTATGCATTTGTGAGAATAATGGCGGAGAATCATTTAAGAATATGTCGCTTTCAACTTATTACGATTATTAACACGAAATACCTAGATTTTTATTTAACTTTTATCTCTTAAAATTAATGCAAACAATTTTTATTTTGTTCGAAAATCCACTGGCAATTGCTTTAAAAAGATATGAATAGATTGTGGATTTATATGTAAAATTAAATTTCCATGATTCAATTTATCAGAACACGAATTAAATTCAAGTTCGTTTGTTTAGTCAATTTTTCTCCTTTTCAAAATTCTATACAAGTGGAACTTTGGTCAAGTGTCTGCACATTTAGTACAATCTGTAGATTAGTTTGTCTTCGTCATTCAATTGTTGTGCAAAAAATAGCCTTCGTAGTAAAAATATTTTATTAAATACAATGTATCCGTAAAAAGATATTGTCGCAGAAAATTCGCCAAATAACATATTATAAATAACGAAAAAAAGTGTCAATTAATTTGGTATAGTTCTTCAGAAATATTAAATTGTTAATACTTCTACTATGTTGGAGGATATAATACGTTAAAAATAAAAATAAAAATTAACTCTGAGTCAATGACTTATTTGAGAACAAAGTACATTCTAGCTTATACTGTTACACGATATTCGCAGATTCTACGACTCTCCATAGTAAATATTTATTGGTAAGCTTGAGGGTTGGCTGTACTGCGTGAATCAAACATACGTTTATCTTCTGTCGCAACTTCGTGAACTTCAATCTGATTCCGAGAATTTTCTCGTGGGAAAGTGTCCTTAGCCTGGCAAGTACGAAGGAAGGATGGAAAAGACAAATATCGACGGAGAAAATCAATTAGGTTAGGTTAGGTTATAGATTGTTTAATTACATTCTGTAATTTTGTCTTAGAAATGGAAACAAGACATTTTATAGTTCTAAAAAAGTATTTCTCAGTTTGAATAATTATTTGGAAAATTAGAATTCAAGAACATTTTTGTATTGTCTCCGACTTGTTGAAATTATTAGTTAAAATTATTCAGAACCATGAAATAAACTAAGTGATGCGGACAAATTTTATTTTGAAGATTGTCAGTCTACTAATAACAACAAACAACTTTATACAGAAATAGTTAAATATATCTCCACCTTTATAGTTTCTACGTATCCACGTTCAATTTTTCAATACGTTTATTACTATCGCTACATATGACGAGCACGATTTTGTAAATGGAGATTAAAATAATTTTATGCATTATTTAAAATTGTAACACATAGCATGAAGAATTTGTAAGTTTTCTGTGACAATATCTTTTCTGATATTTTACAACGTACATTGCATTGTTAAAATGTTTGCAACTACGAAGGCTACTGCCGAAATAAACGCAGGTAGCGGACGAGTTAATTTTCGATGCATTTTTATTCACTGTTCCTTCTCTTGGCAAGACTCATGCTCACGTTCGCAGAGGATCTGTATGTTGTTATTTTATGTAACGTGTGCCGTAAGGTTATATGTATAGATAGAAGCAACTGGCGGCGGAAGTACAGGCTGCTGATAGCGGAACTCGAGGTGAATATGTAGTCGCCGCAGTTCGCGTACATTCCGGTGGAAAAGTTATTTCGGTGTCGTGCCGCTTCAGAGCCTTTCGCATTTCGAAGTGACGATGTAGCTTTCGGCGCCGGAGATTAGAAATCCCCATTTTACATTATAACGGAACCAATCGAAGCCGTGTTTTCGATTATTGAACAGCGAATGAGAAGTATCGGGTTTCTGATTATTAAGTGGTCTGTTGAAGATACGGATTTTAGGTCTCGGTGACAATTTTTCTTTTTTTTCAGACTGAAATAGATCGCTGCTCTAAAACAGATCAATCATTGTCGTCTGTAATATTCGTTGCGAAAATAGTTTGTTCGGTAACTAATAATTAATTGGCAACTTTTGTGTAGTCGTTTAGTCAGTGGTGTCAAGTTCCTTTCAAAATTAGAAACATTTCTGTGAAAACTGGGATTTTATGAATTTATGATAGAAATGAATAGACGAAGCACAAACCTGTGTTCACATTCAATTTAAGGAGATATAATTTAAGGACGCTGTTGGATTATTTCTAATTCGTTAAAATTTCAAAGAAAAGAAATAGAAATTATAATTTCTATTACACATAGAACCAGACTATTTATACAAAATACAAACCTTCCGTTTCAATTGCAAGAGACTGCAGCTAAATGGAACTTTCGTTCCCTTCATTAATAAGTTTAACGGAGAATAAAAATTTCATTCCTGTTTCAGTGATTTCAATCAGATGAAATAAACACATTAATATTTTGAAATCCTTTTCATTTTTCCACTGCTTTAAATTACACTTACTCAACTGCAGAACTTAATTGTCAGATTGATAAAAATAGCTAATGCCTCTATGCTTTCTGATATCTTTATTGTAGCAGTCTCCGGTGGAATAATTATCAAAGCCAAATGTTTTTAAGAATGTAAGAAAGTGCGATAAAAACAGTCTTTACTTCCCAGGAGAAAGTTCTTTATGCATCAGACATGCTCGTGTGTGAGTTGCAAAAGTAGTATCCGAAACGGTAATGTACAATTATCAAATTATAGATGCACTTTTTCGAATGCCAGCTGTTTTTGTTAAAGACGATTCTCGGAACGCCGCGCGTCTCCGCGAAGCGGGAGTTTATAATCACGACGAGGAAAGAAGTGGAAAAATGGTGTTCCGGCGTATTAAATGCCGAATAGTTGATTCCGGGGAGCAATTAGAAACGGATATTCATAAAATCTCGAACGATTTTGCTAGATGTTTGAACACGAGCACCGTGGTTAATGGCCATCGGTCTCGCGATCGAAAGCGGATCGGCTCGTGTTCGCGTCGGCATCGTTCCCGACAGTGTCAACGCCGAGCGGGAACGATCGCAGTCGTCGCTCGTAAACGTCCCCAAGGATGATCCGGCCATGTTTCAGTTCCTCCTGACCGATCCATAAACACGTAACTACGTATTCGCTGCGGAGTCTGTCCGAACGGAACGGTTGATCGTTAGATTTCCTACGATCGACGTTACGGCCCGACACGGGACGTGGAAGCATAGAAATCTAGCCTGGGCAGTCTATCGCGCGAGACCAACGGTGTATCGGAGCGGACTGAAGCAGATAAGATAGCGGGGCCGGTTATCGACTCGCTTACACTTAGTTCACCTGCGTCCTAAGTACTCTTATCTTGGCCTTTTATCGGTGACCTCTGATCCGAGCGGCCCCGGACTGATACAGGCGAGAGACACGAAACGCGTCTGGGCCCCTATGCAACCAGACGATACGTACCTCCGCTATAATGTCTACATCGGAATGGCGAACCGACCCACATATGTGCCCATTATTATGAAAGTGGTCTAAGTCAAAATTAAAAAAAAAAAATGAGTTTATCAGTTATTTCACACCACATTATTTTAAACTAGATTTATTCCATTAGACAGTGGTTGTAATTTCAACGTTCTATGGAATTCGTTTAGTGTTAATTATGAAAGTGGTCTAAGTCAAACATTTAAAGAAATTGTAGAAACATAACCTGAAAATGCCGCGTGGCCCTCTGTGGCGCGTTTCTGAACTACACGATAAGCCGATAAATGACAATCAAATAATAACAGAAACGACAATTCATTCCGGTTTATCTGACGATATAATTCAGTTGGGCTCTTCGGAACTAATTATTCGCGGCAAATTATATATTTTACCACTATGTCAACAGATATGTTCAGGCCAAAATCGTAACATTAAAGTAGCATTGACATGGATGAAAATTGCTCAGTCATCAAGTAATAATATTGAAACGGTAGACCACAAATTTTTGGTATCGGGTCATTCCTTTCAATTAGAGACTGAATCAATCAGTGATTTAGCTGTCCCTAAACAAGTCGTTCAACAACAAAACATCGTAAATCGTAAATTTCAACAAAAGAGTACGTATGTGCCAGCAAAGCCGTGGAGGCCATTTACCCGATATGCTATCCATACATAAACCTATGCTGTATACTTCACGGATCATCAGACAATTTACAATTTTTAATTACAAACCTGTTTTCTATCAAAATTACTTCTTGCGTGAATTTTGGGACACCCTATAATAGTGTAATCACCCATTGCAGGCGTGTAGTCTGTTTTGAGACGAATTCATTGACCCACAACACGTCCATCCGCGAAGGTCACGCAAGGTCATCCCATAACCCTTCAACACTCAGCTTCGTCAACCATCCTTGGAACTACTTCGCGGTATCGACAAGAACGACCTTGGCCATCGATTGAATAATTTAGTCCATCCCTGGACGCTAGTTGCAGTGTGAAACGCTTGCGCGCCGTTCGGTTCCTGTCCCACTCTTTTTCTCTCTCTCTCCACGTTCCACGAAGATGCGATCTTGTCCACCGACCACGCCTTCATGGCCCACAGAGGAGGAGAAAGAGAGAGAGAGAGAGAGAGAGAGAGGACAGCATGCAACGTCGATCTCGTTTCGAGACCGGCGTGTGTCGTTTCTTCTTGTTTCACTGTGGACAGGGGAACGAACACGGAGTAAAGAGGAGGAAAAAAGGAGGAAAGGAAGAAAGAAAAGAGAATACGTATCGAGAGCGCAGGATATAACCGTCGAGGACCGTCCGCGTGGCAGTCGATCCTGATGCCAGTGGTGGTGGCGACGAGGATGATGGTAGTATTGGTGGCGGTTTGGTGGTGGTGGTTTCTTCATTGCGGAGGTCCCCGCTCGCTCCAGTCTGTGGAAGGGACGGTCGACACTTTTGCAAAGTAAATCTCGTTTCGTCGCGAGCATCGTCCTTCTTCCACTCGGTGGAAGGACTTCCGTCACTGTTGACGTTCCTCGTCGTGCTTCGATGCCCTGCAAAAGATCGACTCCGCTCGGCTGGAACGTCATAACCGCGCTCGCTACGTGTTTCTTGTCCGGCCACGATGATTCCTCGTCCCCTCATCCACCGACACGTCACGCATGTTTCTTATAGCCGAGTAAATTCTCGGCTGCACCAGAGATCGACCAATCCTTTTTTTTTTCTTTTTTTCTTTCTTTTTCCACCGACGATTTTTTACGATTTCATTTTGCGCAAGCTAGAGACTCCACTCTTCTCGTACGGCGATATTGGCCAGTCTTCCGCATTTTTATCAGAAGCGTCCATTACATGTGACGCATATGTCACGAGCAAAACAATTCGTTCGAATAGCGTGCGGCCCACGTGGCCCGAACGGAATGTCATCGACAATTGGTTGAAATCGTTACAGAGAAGAATCTATTCGGCTCCTGCTTTTCTCTCCGGCGATTTTTTTACATTTTGTTATTACTCTCTTGATAAGGTGATATTTTGATTCCACCGCGGCGACAGGTGCACGCGGTTTCTCGTTAGCCCAGAAAGAGAGAGAGAGAGATTCGCAAGTCGGATTTTATGGTAACATTGATAATTTACGATCACGCTGGAAAAGCCGCGGGACCGTGAAATAATCGCCGGTTGCCGTGAAGCTTTTATCGGACGTCGCGTCGCTTATCCCGGCGCGTCATTACCTCGATAGGCGTGCGTGCATCGAAAAAGAAAGGCTTATCGGCTCTTCTAGGAAATGCACCGTGCACGTGATACCACGGGAAATCGAACCGTATCTGATCACAGGCCAGACTGGCGCTAAGATCCTCCTATTTATTTTTTCACGATTTTCTTTTCTTTTGGTTGCACTTCCAACGATTTCTGTGGTATTAAGCGTCGCGTGCGTACCGACACGGGAAACCTCGATTGACAGGAATGAGTCGGTCGTGTTTACCTTCCACTCGTTAAACGGATCGATCGATCGCGACAATTTCTCCGTGCCGATACACCAAGCTGATACACGATTTTTCGTACGGGCTCACCGCCGCGCCGAGGATAATATGTAATCAGTCGCCAGGTCGATGTCGATGAAACCGACTGATACGGACAGAGCGGTTGTTCGAAGCTTGTAACGAGGAAAATGTGTTCTACCCGGTCGATCCAATCAGAGAAATCTTATTGGTCGTTCGATAACACGGATTAAAGCTGTCTCGAGTTTTCTGAGTTTCTCGGAGGGTACTCCTTCCGATGATTACCTGGAATTTTTTGGTTTGCTGCGGCGCGCTCTATTATGGTCTCTAAGCTTCTAGCGGTGAGCCTTTACTGCGTTATTTCGTTAGGTTTCAATGCGGCGAGCGGCGATTATGGTTTTGGACGGCTGAGGTTCTTTCAGTAACAATAGTAATTAATAGAATTGTGATTTCTCGTATTTGATCGAAATTGAAGAGAAAATACTAAAAGTTGCTACAATTTTACAACCAATTTATATGGGTCTAATTGAAAATTTAAAAATTACGTTGCGTAGACCAATTGTAATACTTTCAAGACTTTTTCCATGTCACACTGTGTTCCAGATGGAGGAATTAGATGTTCACAAAGATTTTAGCATTGTTCCAAGACTTAAAGCCATAGTAAAGTAAGTCATTGAAACATTCAGAGTACCGGAAATGCCCGAAACATTGCGATAACATGCGAATAATGAATGATATTTAGTATATTCTTAACAAGATAGTGTAGTTTCCAAAATATTCGTGGAAGATGTTTTTTACCCTCGACTTTCAGGTTTTGACCTTAGCGGTTACCAGGTTTTGAAATAACAAAATAATCTTTAATTCCGGAGATAATGTGTTTCTTTTTATCTTAAATTACGATTATTTGGCCATCTTATCTTAAAAGAATCATATGACAACTTTGAGAACCTCTCAACGCTCCGCGGAGTTCCGGTCACAGAGCCGCTTTAAACAACAATAACTTTTGTACCGGGACTGAATCTTGCTTCAAATTTCATACCGATCACCGGTGCTTTTCGGACTAACATCAACCAATTGTTCCAACTTCTCAAAAAGGAAAGACTCCAAGTCGTATTCAATATTAAGATATTAAAATCGGTCCAATATTGAAAAACCGTTCCATAGGCAACAGAAAATCAGAGAAAACATATAGCACACTAACAGTTGCGATGGGACCGTTCTGCAGGTTCCAAAAGCTCAAAAGAAAATCCGCGTTACTGACAGTCACGATTCTTCCCACCTAATTTCCCCGAAGTCACTGGCTTCTGGCTCCGCAGCCATCTTGCCCGACATAATTACACATTTGCTCGGTCCAGAGCTTGCGTACCGCCAATAAATCTGCTCGGTAAACGAAGGAACGATCCCAAGCGAGGTGGGCAGAAAAGAAAAAAAAAAAGATTCAAATTAAAAGATTCAATGATCGATCCGCCGGCTGGTCATTCCGCGGCGCTTAATAGAAATGCTTAACATTCTTCCAGGGGAGCATTAAGATATCCGCGTAATCGGGCCTCTTATCCGTCATACGATGGCGCCTAATATCACGGTACGTCCGGGGCGGAGAAAGAGAGAGAGAGAGAGAGAGAGAGAGAGAGAGAGAGAGAGAGAGGGGGTCCCTCTTCTTTTTTTCTTCGGCATGTCGAACACTTTTCGTACATCGTGCTACCCATAGCCGACGCTGATGCTGGTAGTCACCGGGGCTCTTTCGGTGCTGATACAAAAGGGGACGATGCTGGATGTTGTATATGTATAGCGGTCGGCAAACAAGAGGGGCAGGTGGAAGGTTGTGCAACCTGTTGCTTCGATGCCGGGACTCGAGGTAGGATGAGAGTTCGGGTTTGGCTGCGGGTGTGCATGAGACGGCACACACCGGAGAAACATTCTGCCCTTGGGTATAGCAATCACAATGAGGCGAGTCTCCTTCTACGTGCTCTTTCTCCCGGTGATGTACCTCTCGTTGCTCCTTCGTGCTCTTCTCTTCTCTTCCTCTTCTTCTTCTTCTTCGTCGTTGTCGTCGTCGTCGTCGTCGTTGTCGTCGTCGTCGTCGTTCCCTTCTTCTTGTTCTTCCTCCGTACCCGATGCGGTTCTTCCCCCAACAGCCTCTCCGCCTTCCTCTTCTTGGACGTCGCGCCCCCGGGACGCGATCCCGATCTGACGCGATTTGCATAATTCCAGTATCTCCGCCCAGTCGTTCAGCTGCTCAATTATTAGCTGGAATTTAAGACGTGTTTAAGAAAATAGCTCGACCCGGCTGCTTTTCGCTTCTGCCGATTTGATCGGCGATGCACCATTCGCCAATACCGAAGATCTGCCGGCTTGGGGGAAAGCGAACATGGGCGACCCTTCAGTTGATGGAGCTTTGGATGACCTGGGAAAAAGTGATTAAAAATGAGGGGTTGTTTCGCCCCTTTTGGGCTCCCCGAATTTAGCTCTAATTTTTGTGCCCCAGTTTATGCCAAGACATGAATCCCTGCAAATTTTTGAAGTGAGTTGATAACGAGATTTTGAGATATCACAGATCAAAGTTTATTAATGCATCACAGTTTAGAACATGCGCCCTTTTAGACGATTCTGGTGACTTCAAAAACTGTTTCCAGGTTTCTTCAATTTTTAATAACGAATTTAAATAAGCATTTTCAAAATTCATATTAATAATTCATAAGTATTTGTAACGAACACAAACATCATGGAATTTTTATCTAAAACATTTTCTTAGATTGTTCATGTTTTTCGAGGATATAAGTCTCATCACGATAATATCTCGGAATAAAACTTGAAGTAGAAAGCATTATTGTTTTGTTATGCATACAAGTTTACGCTTATTTTCTAACGAATGCTCATTAGCTAGTGACCTTTGCTCGAAAGAAACATTAAAGTATGAATAGAAAAAATATAATTATTAGCTTATACAAATTATTTTCTATATGAGTTGGAGTATTTTTAATGTTTCGTAGAAAAATGTGGCTATAAAGCAAACGTAGGAACTTTTACGTTCTTCAAGTTTTACAAATTGGTTCTTCCTAGACACGCGGTGAACCTAAAAAGCCACTTATCGAGAAGTTGGATCATTATTACATTTAAATAACATTTGCTGTCAGCGGCGGAACGAACGATACTCATACCTACGCCGTTATCACGGAACATGTTTTTATCAGCGGTGCGATATGGTAACGAGGTCTGTACTTACGGATGTTTGTTGCGGTTTTTCGTTCCACATACGAGATTTACTTTGTGTTACCGCGTACGAATTTAATTGGTCGCTTGCGATTAAAGTTCTTTACGCCTGGTTATTTCTGGAAAGCTATGTTTTCCGATCTGCTAATTAGAAAAGAAACATTACACAGTTATATGTAGAATCACCTTACAATTTTTATTAGAAACCTTACAATGATTAAACTATAAAGGAAATTCAAATAAAATTCTTCAAGGATATATGATGTTTAAAGAAAGGTAGATTCTACGTCATACTTACGTGCAGAAATATTTTAATCTTTCAAATCAAATCTTTGAATCTTTAAAAATTCAAATCTTTGAAGACAAAAGTTACGAAAAACTGAAATGTAATGTTTACATTTTTTTATTTTTAGTTATCTTAACGAAGTAATTACATTTTATACTTGTTTATTTATATCTTATGAAATAAACTCTTAATAAACTTGATTATTTCTGTATTTACTTGTCTTCATTTTAATTATTATTTTTTACATTAAAAAATCCATTTCAGTAAAGCCAATGTCTATAAAAATATGAACTTAAATTTCCTCTTGTTTTTATTTCTTATAAATTGTTATTGAAAGTGGTATAAGTCCATTTGGTGCTAAAAAATCGTTTATTCTTTTTTAACAATTTTAATCATTATTATTGCATTATAAAATTGAACAGGTTTATAGTGTCAAAAACATAACCCGAATTGATTAACATTTGCCAATATTTTTAAATTAATATAAACGCAAACCCTTAAATATCTCGAGGTTGCAGTATTTAGGTAAAGAGGAACGAAAAACTGTGATTGCTTAGAGTGCTTTCACTCAATTCATAAGGTATTATAGTGCTATGCTTTGTTGCAAATTTTTAGTACGCGCGTCCACGTGGACCAGTATCGCGTCGCACGGTGTTCGTAAGTATAAAAAAAAATAATTTCAGTTATTGAAAATTGTTATATAATTTATGACTACAAAAATCTTAATAATCGAAAATTACTAATTCTATCAAACTGGATATGTTCCCGGTATAATTCATTGGAGAAACCCATGACGTCGACGGTGATGTTAAGTCATTACTTGACAAGAATGAATCTATCTAGGAAGATTAACAGGGTGTATTGGATCCTATTTGCGAATAAACAATATTTTCAAGTGGTAGAGATTTTCGTCCGAGTTTTTAGCAAAATCGACCACTGTGCGTCGTCCCTTCGGCCCTTTCCGCTGCGGCACGTGAATGTGCAACGTCAGGTTTATGTGCTCGCCAATTTCGTTGATTAAAGCGCGCCTTCATCGGTGATATCCTCCATTAATCCCGGATCGGGTCGAGTGCATCGCGAATCGCGCTCCTTGATGCGCGATGTGTGTCTCTGGCGACCGAGAAGAATTGAACGGAACGCGTTAGGGCGCATTCCCACTGGCCAGTCATCCACGAAGCGTGGACGCACGTAGGCTAATATTCTGATCCATCGAGCATCATTATAATTCATTTTATTGCCGCCCACCTGTACCGACGCATCCTTTATGCTATATACGCTCGTGTGTACACATATCTGCGCGTGCATCCTGCTTAAGTGTTTCGTGGTCTTCTTGTTGCCGAACCGCAGATTATTCTCTCGATAATTTCGCGTGATACATGGCAACGCGTCCCGCGTTCATCGATATCGTTTAATTCCTTCCTCGTTCCTCCCTTTCTATACCTCCTGTTAGCCCCCTTGATTTTTTCCACCAACGCGTGTTATACTGATTTTATTGCTATAAGTTATGTATTAATATATCACGCGGTGCACATCGATAATTATTCGGGACGTTTAGGATTGATCCAACTCATTCAGCTCGCTGCTATTATTATTATTATTTTCGACATTAATTTTTCAGAAACTCTGTGGGAAAAGTCTGTTATTGAGTTTAGCAATTACAAATAAAAGAAAAACGCAACGGACGATCTTTTTGAAATACAAATTTTCTGCACGAATTGCAAGGCAGAGGAATTCACAATAAAACATCGCCTCATTTTTTAATAATATTAATAAGTTGCGGATAATATAACAGTCTTTTGATTCACTTAATATTTCACGTTATTTTAGGTAAGTGAATAATTTTAAAACAGTACAACCAGCAAGATCAATTAGAACAATTTATTCGCGAAACTCAAACCGAAAGAATTTGGTGATAATTTTTACACGAAGCTGATACACAATATCAACGGAAAAGTAATCTTGTTTCTCAACAAATACCGCAAAACAGAAGTACCGGTGTTACTCTCATCGGCGTTACCCAGAATTCTTTCATCGTTAATCGGAACTCTCGAATCGCCGATTACATCAGCGCCATTTCCACCGGAGCACTTACCATGCGTGTCGGTCGAACAAAAAGCTGCCCTCGGAACGATCTCCGGAGAAAAATTCATTCCGGGTCGGCAGAGGAGAGGATGTTTACAATTACCAGGCAATTACTCTGGGTCTCTCGTAATACCTCGACGCAGAACACCGGTGGAAACGCACCCTTACGCCTTGGGCAATGAAAGAAGCAGGCCCGGCAGGGCGAGGCTCTCTCATCGTATCGCATCTGCGTACTCTCTTTAAAGGCGTTGGGCGTTCACCCCGACCTCGCCGGAGCCCGGTGCAACTGGTTCAAATGCATATCGCCTAGTGCAGAGGTGCACTACTGGTAGGTAGCGTTCCTCTGTCCCCCACCCTCGAGCCCCCCTCTCTTGCCTAATGGAGCTTGCAACGGACCTTCTCCGGACGAGATGCACCGGTATTTCGATGGTTAAGGCGAATTTAGACTTTTCCTCCATCGTAAAAGGTACAAAAGTTGTTCTCATCTACCTTTCATCCAAAGTGATTAGTGTACAAACTAAGACTAAGCTGAATTCGGACTTTTCGCTTTGGATGTACATCCAAGTGTACATGCAGCAGTGCACACTTAAGTGTCCACGTTCGGCCCCGGCTGCAGACGCTTAAGCGGGGATGCGAATGAGATGAGGATTGAAGCTCAGTCCGAAGTCCCATTTGATTGGAATTGATGGGGATAGTGCATTTTTGGGCCAGCAAAGTTCGAAAATGTCTTCTTCATTTCGAGAACCAGTGAATCGAATTCGATCATTTTCTTTCTCATGTTCACCGTGGAAGATTCAACAGCGATGTACATCCAAAGTGAAGAAGTGTAAATTCGCCTTTATCGTCCGAGCAGTCAGCCATTTTCGTGTTGACTCGAGTCAAATGACAGTGATAAAATCGAGATGCAAACATCCGGCGTCATTCAGCGATTGCCCATCAATAAAAACTGGTTGCAAGCGCCGTATAAACGAACCGCGCCGCGACTCATAGACCCGGGACCGGTGCCATTTATGATGGAATTTTAATTGGCTCTCTCTCTCTATCTCTCTCTCACTCTCCGCTGGATTCATTACCGGCAGCACTCGCGAAAATGCGAGTTACGTCTGTTTTCTGTGTTCACGCGCTAATTGGAGGCGTACGAATTCGGAACAATGGGGAATTGCGATGGAACTGGTGCTGGATGGATATTGGTGCGAAGAGACAGGCTGTTAGACACGAGGATGAAGGAATTGGTTGTGTGAACTGGTGGTAAATAATTAATTGAGTGGGAGGTTGGTAATTAGTAGACTGCGGATTTATAATAGGAATGAAGTACGTCGTATGTAAAACGAAAAACTTGTTTTGATTCTCTTTCAATTATCTTGGGATTCCAAAATTAATTCTTGTTTTACTAGCAGTAATATCATGCTATTGGTTTGTTCGGAAAGTAATTTCGGTATTTTTTTTTGTTTTGTGAAAATGAAAGACGATTTTCTTACAGTGTACAAATATTTGATTTAATCGTATATTCTCCATTTTGGTTGCAATACTAAAGTACTAAAGTACCCAATTACACAATTACACAATTTTGTCTTTATCAGTTTCAACTGGCCATCATCAAAATTCCCGGAACGAAATTATGCGAACCAGTTTTGGCACTGGCGTTTTATCAAGACATCTTTCTTGGTTCAACAGTACTTTTACCTTTTCGATAGTAAAAAAGTAAAATATGTCGAAAATGCTGCTTTCGACTTTCCATATATGATAGGACACCAAACGAAAACTATTGCGCAGAATCCAACAAATTTTGCCACAAACAAGCCTTACTATATCAGCTGTCAAACCGTACAATGACAATGCGGCTTAATTAAGCGTGAATTTGGCTGCGAAAAAATACGATTACGTCCTCTGTTGGGAAAAACGAAATTACTTTCCGAACAACCCAATATATTGCAAGAATAGTATTATGCAAGAAATGCTCTAAGTTTTGAGAACAAACGTCAACGAAGAAAGAGATATTTTACATCAACGGGAACATAAAATGCAGTATTATCTTGACGATAATTCTATGAATAAAAAACAAGTACACTCAAAGAAAATATAAATAAAAAGAAATTAAAAATAGAAGTAAAATACGTATAAACCTATAAAAACTTATTTAAGGGGCGAAGAAGAACGTCACTCATTTACGTCTCTTGCGTTTGAAAGAGTCACTCGATAAATAATGCTGATGTTTTTGTTTAATTGTAAGATGAAAAATGAGTGAGATCTAATGATCGTTCTACATTGATATGGCGTTCTAACGCGACCGTTGGTGTATCAAATCCGATTTTCGAACAAAGGGCTTTGTCTGGGGCTTGCATAAATTTCCTTCTTAACGGCATCGCCTAAGACAACCGGGACGCAGGGAACATATGGTGGTTTTTTGATTGCTGCGCGCCGCTACAATTTCTTAGTTCGCTCGCTCTCGCTAATGGATACAAAAGGATAATGCCGGGGTAGCGCTGCTTCTGTGGATTATCGCATAACAGAAGCAAGAAATGGACGGGTGACCATTAATGGCACTGTACCTTCGATAGGTTGCTTTTGTTTTATCGATACAATTGCGCGGCCGGAGAACGCAAAACGACTCGGTGGCCTGTAATGGATACTCACCGAGCGTACGTGCTGATCATTGATGGGGATGATAAAGTCGGTACTGATTCTGGAATGAGCGTAGGCGATGTTTGAAGTTACGTTCCGATGCTAACCGCAATATTCCATTCGAATAGTCGCGGGCGAGACTTGTTTTCGTATTTCAGCTGGTGAAGATATTTGCGTTCTGTTTTTTTCCTGTCGTTCGAGCGAATCGCTTTTAGCAGTGGTTACAATAGAAGCCGTTCCAAGTCGAGTACGTATTACTTAGATAAAATAATATCGTTTGGTTTTGTTGAAAATCTAAGTAATATTTATCTACTCTGTTCATAAATATACGTGGGGTGTTCTGTGAACGAACACTGTTCAAAGTAGTATTCACAAATGGTTACAGTATTTACTCTAGAGAATATATGTCCCAAATGTTTTTTGTATTTCCTTATATTTTTTTTTTTTTGTATTCCTTATATATTTTGTTATTTTGTATTTCCTTTTGTTACGTTTAGCGGGGATCAAAGAATAACTAGCAGTAACACCCGGCCGATATACAGGGTGTTCACGCTATTGGAAATGGTAAATATTATTCAATTTTTTAAATATAGTATAGTTTTTTGTATCACATGAAAGCGTGTGTCTGGAAGAATTCATACGTATACTGCACGGTGACCTTCGAGGTCATGCAAGGTCAGAAATGGAAGAATGAACGAACGAATGATTTTTCATTTAAATGAAAGAAATTTTTCTACGGCTATAGATTTTGTTAGACGCATTATGCTTCTTAAGAAGTCGTTTCAAAAGAAAAACGTAATGTTTCATTTTATGAAAGTTTGGTTTTAAATAAATACATTTATCGGTTATATTTGGCGTCTGTTTATCCTTGTTTTTAAAGTTATGTACACATTGAACAGGAATAAACACTGAATTAAAGTTTTCTGATAAATATTATTAACGACATTCCAAATATTATAAGTTTCCCAATATTTTTCTATTTTACTAAAAATTCTCGAGAAATTTCGAGAAATATAGTGTTATTTCTCATGTCTCGAGAAATGCAAAATGTTGAGAAATCAGGAACACTAGTTCTTAACGTTTCTTAGAACCTTAACGTCTCCGTTACAGGTTTTAGGTGATCGTCATTAAGAAGGTGTCCACATACTTTTGGGGGGAAGTATATATCAATACATTACTACACTCCCAAAGAAAAAGATAACACACGCGTGCTATCTTTAATTTCTAGCGTTATAATTATGGTACAGGAAATGTGCCAATGATACAGAAAGACTACCTTCTACTAATATGTAAACACTATCTACATTGGAATTTTTACCAGATATTCTCTTAGGAGGAATGTAAACATACAAATAGACAGAGACAAAATGATAGCACACTCAAGGTTTATTTTCATTTTCTTCAATATGTCACGAGGTTGAAGGAAGTTGAAGTGGTCAGTCGGTGTTCAGTGCTTCTTGATATTGGTATCTGTCGTATTTCGTGATGGGCCGTGGTAAAAGATTATCTGACAGTGAAATAAACGCAATTATTATTTTAAGAAAACGGAAAGTAACGATTACAGAAATTGCGAAAGAAATTGGTCGAAGCAGAAAAGCTGTATATAACGTATTAAAATATGTGGATAACTACGGTAAGAGGAAAAGCACTGGAAGGCCAGCAGCCCTATCGCACCGTGACACAACAGCAATATTTCGTGCTGCATCTAATTCTTGTGCTACTGCAAGAGAAATTGCTTGCAAAGCTGTGGTGTACAAACTAATATTCAAAATGTTCGACGTGTGCTGCAAATGAGTAATATTATGAACCGATCAAGAATAAAAGCCAAGCCACGATTAACAAAGAAGCATAAGGAAGCACGCCTTGAATTTGCGAAGAAACATATACACTGGAGGAAAACCTGGAGGAATATAATCTTTACAGATGAAAAACTGTTTTGTCTGGATGGTCCAGATAATAGTGCATACTATTATCATGACATTCGAAAAGGACAATTGACAAGAATTAGGCGACAAATGAAAGGAGGTGGAATAATGATTTGGGGCAGCATAGGCTACAAAGGAAAAACGGATATTAATTTTATACACGGAAGAATGAATAGTGCAAGTTATTCGAGATTAATAAAAAACCAAATTAATAAGTATGCACAATGCATTGCAGGTCCAAAATTTGTGTTCCAGCAAGATAATGCTGCCGTACACACGGCAAAAATGATTCATGAATATTTTTCGAAAGAGAAAATTCCTGTTTTGGAATGGCCGGCGTGCTCCCCGGACTTAAATATAATTGAGAATTGTTGGGGATTATTATCAAGAGCTGTCTACGCAGAAGGTAGACAATTTGAAAATTTAAATCACTTAAAAATCAGTATTAAAGAGGAGCGGAAAAATGTATCACAATCTTCAATTAAAGTACTGTATAAATCCTTACCAAAAAGGATGATAGAAGTAATTGAGAACCACGGAGGTTCCACACATTATTAAACACAGGTACAGTTATATCATTCTCATATTTGTCTATTTTAAATTTATATAATATGGAATATTTTTCAGATGTGCTATCATTTTGTTGGTATTCATTTGGGTATTTGTATTTTTACGACGAGAATTCGTTGAAGTCAAAAGTCAATAAAAGTTATGTTTATATATTAGTAGAAGGTAGTTTTTCTGTATCATTAGCACATTTCCTGTACCATAATTATAACGCGAGAAATTAAAGATAGCACGCGTGTGCTATCTTTTTCTTTGGGAGTGTATAACATTTTCACTTGTGCGTATCAGTTCAAAAATATCAATTCCTGTCTCCAGTCACCTAGAATTTCGATATCGGAACAGATTCTCGGTGGAAGATTGCGGAGCAAGTTTTGCCAGGCCGACCTTGCTCGGTTGCAATACGAGTTAATCAGTGAAAAATCAGCCACGGGCCTAACCGTGTTCGCAACGCATTCGTACGATCGCCATTACCGTGGATATCTGAATATAGATACTTGTTGCGCGTGTACAGGCGGGTACGGAGCAGCTCGTGTGGCAGTATATGGTTTTGGTACACGGGGGCATAAGTGGCGGCGCATGCCTCGAGCAACGTCGGCGGTTTTTCTGGTTCGAAAGGGCCGAAAGAAGCTCGCCGCAATTAACGGCTCGGTAAATTTACATACGTCGGCGATCGGCAGGGATAAATGGGCAGAAGTCGCGTCCACCGTGAACGAGAGTCGAGCCCCACCAGATAAGCAATCGCGTAAATCTCCGCCGGGCAAAAAGCCGGATCTTCGTTTGCCGAAGTGATTTCGTAATTTCATTCAGAAATTGATTTTGCGATCTATCTTCGCCCGCCGCGAATTATCGCGGATCGAATGCCGACGGAAATGATCTCCGGCAGAGCAACGTCGGGGGGCCTTTGACTTTCTTCTTCTTCTTCTTCTCCTTCTCTTCGTCTTCTTCCTCCTCATCTTCTTACTTTCATTACTTTCAGCCCCGGTCTTTATTTTCTTGTTTGGAGCACAAGGTTGCGTTTTCGGAAACGAGTCCCCCAGTAAGAAATCTTGTTATTTATTGCAACAGCATCTTCGAACCCCCTGCGAAAGGTGTTTTAAATCTGATATTGATCTTGCCATGCTCTTTTTGTAACACGTCGTATCGTACTTCTTTGCTGGTCATATATTAAATCGGTCGAGGAACATTTCGATTCTGGACGTAAGTGGTTATTAACTTCCGAAGTGGGCAACCGTGGTAGTTTCACATCTCCATACTATCGAATCATTAATATTGACTTATGGTGTCGATAAGGCCGACAGAAAGTTGTACGCAGATTATTTAATAAAATTGATACGGGCGAGGTTGACCCTTGATTCGACACTATTAGATATTTCGGTTTAAATGGACGAGGGTGAACGGCGAATCTGTCATTCTTGTATCGGAACATCCTCGGCACGTGCCATCGTAATATTGTTGTCTTAATTAAGGTTCGCGGTTGATAAATACTGTTTTCTTTGGAGTTTATCAGACACTGATTTCTGGAATAAGATTTTGCGGAGAGTCTTTGAAATTGATTACCGAGAAACAATATATGTGTACAGAAAAATTGTATGTCATTAGATGTCGTACACTAATAGTGAAAATAACAATTTAGTCGAAAGGGACTTTTTAACTTACTAAACATGCTAATTAACCACTTACTGTATAATCTTTGTCTGTAATGGTTAGGACATCGTCTTCAATAATTCCCTAGATAAAAAAGACTATATTTATTGCATGCCCACATTTGCTTTAATGCTTAAATATTAATATTACGGAAGTTTAATTCGACTTTAAAATAAATTAACAACGTTCATAATTAATAGGTTTCAAATCTCCATCAGGAGCTAGGCTCATTACAGCGAATTCTCGATATATGTCAACAACACTGGTTTGGCAGCGTCGTATATCGTCCAGGAGACATATCAGAGGCCTCTCGTTGGGGCCCCTCATATACATCGCGGTAGTGGGGATAATTCCGCGACGTTTATCATCCAGGCCTTGGCGACATGTATATAGAGAAATCGCTGTGCGCTGGGCGGAATGAAATATCAAGTACTGTCAGAGTCAATCTGATCTAAATGAAAATTTCTATTTTTATATACTTGGCTACTTAGATCTTGGATCTATGAAAGAATGGGAAAATAAATACATTGACGATAGTATTGTCCGATGTTAATAAAAAAGATTCTAAAGCGTAGAAGAGAATCTTGTAAATGAAGAGAGAATGATATATAAAAATTTGACCGTAATACAATCAAGAAACTTGCAATTGGTTTAGAAAATATGTCGACTACAATGGAGTCTGCTTTGATCGATAGGCTTGACTTAGAAAACTGAATAATGATCAATACACCTGTCACTCATTTTACTGGTTGCAACTATAAATTAATCCAGCACATTCTCAGCCACCCACCAACAATACTGAAAATAATATTCAATCAGCTTGGAACAATAACCCTAAAAATCCGCAGCCCGTTTAACAAGAACAGCACGCCGCAAATCTCGAACGCAGCCACTCATTAAATCTGCACCTGTCGCGGGCGGTCCGGCATCGAGTAATCAGATTAAATCAGCGCGAAACGCGAGGGCACAAATCATTTCTGTCCCAGGGCAGAGCGGAGTAGCATGAATCGCATGGTCGCCAACTAGGAGTCCTGGTAAACACCATAAATCGGCGGGGTCCGCGCCGAAAGCCAGTTTCATTGATCCCCGGTTTCATTAACAAACTCTTGAAATAAATTCCTGCCGCGGTAATTAAAGTCCGAGCCGAGGGTCTTTCTTGCAGACGCGACCGAAAGAGCAGATCAATCACGGGCCGCACGAATTGATTTCTTTTTTCCCCGGTGGAGGAGAGGAGATCCAGAGGAGAGGAGAGCGGATGCAAACGAGGATTCGTCTCGCCTCGGCAGCAACAGCAACAGCAACAGCAACGGCAGCAGCAATTGGATTCACCGATTCCTTTTCGCTAATGAAGGAATCGTCGGTTCGACTTTGTAATTAACCCACCTCGGGCACGACGACCACGTCAATGAAACTCTCGTTACAGATATACAGACGAGGCTGGCTCCGTCTGGCTGCTTACTCCTGATCTCTCTCCTCTCCTCTCTCCTTTTCATTCTCGTGGCGGCGTTTCCTTCTTCGCCCCGTGTCCCTCCACGATGTTCGCGGCCGCTCTCGAGATCGTGGCTCTCGGCACGGCCACGTCGCAGAAAGTAATTACAATAATGAATGTTTATTTTCGCAATCAGCTGAAGCGCGGTAGGTAGACTTATACCATTCCGTAAGGTAACTTCTCCTGACTCTCTTTCTCAACCCCCGCGGCAAGGTGGTCCCTTACTCTTCGTCCCAGAGGCATCGACGTGACTCGAGCTGTGATCACCGTACACACGATTCCTTCTGCCCGCTGCGCTCTGGACCTTGCCGATTCCATTTTTGCGAGGCCGATTCGGTGACCGGCTCCCGTTGCAATACCTACGGATCGAGAGAAAACCGCGACCTAAAGGGAGTAAATGGTTGCTGTTACGGGGGGAGGAGACATATCGTCAAAATTGGTGTGAAACGTAACTTCGTTTAACCTAATTTAACACGTGTATCAATTTTCTACAATTTTTTTAGAATGTTCAAGGACATTTTATTAAATGTTTTTTTTTAATCAATTGAATAGTCATGAAGGAAAGGTATCTGAATACTGACATAAGGGGTTAGGTATGATTCTTGTTTAACATCTATGGACGTAATTGGTTTTTATAGTTTTTTGTTCGAGGAAGTTATTCGTATGAGAATATACTTAAGTTTTAACACGAAGTTAGATAGCGTCAGCTTCCAAAAAATATGAAAAGCTGAACAAGTTGTAACGTTTAGGAGGAAAATGTCCCTTCTTAATAGGAAACATTGACTTCATATTTTTTAGAAAAGTATTATGAGTAAAAATATTATAGGTAAAAATAAGTCTACATCTTCTGATGGTCTGTTAATCGTTGCATCACACAGATTGGATCACTAAGAATAATAGCTAAATAATAGCTAGCCATCATTATCTCCTTGCCCTACAACATCGACTCATATTTGTGACGAAGATTCTGAACAGAGTCTAATAAATATGTTAGCTGTTGATTTCCTCTAAACCGAAATAACATACAATAGATATAAATTTTCTCCTTTTTTTAAGGAAATTACGAATTACAAAAAAGTTATAATCACTGAAACCGTAAAATAAATCGTAGTGCAAGGGGTTAAGGATTACTACAAGTAGAAATAGCGGACAATAGTCAGACATTTCACTAGCTATGATATAAAACAAGTTTTCATGTTAAGTATTTGGTTGGGGATGGAGCTTCATGCAGAAGATGCTAATGTCCTGATATTATAGGACATATAGGACATATTATATTATACTGTGCATGTAGAACGTTTTTATTTTTTATGGTTCTGCGATTTGTGTAGGTAGCACTTTACATATTTTCTTCACAAATGATCATCTACATCCAGATGTGATACGAACACGTTACCGGTTATGAGGTAGATATTTAATTTGGCACATTTTTATAAAATGTGAGTAAATTCTGGTAAGTTCAATAAGAAATCGAAATGTTGGAATTGTAATTAATAATTGTTATTTTTGTTAAAGTTTGAATCATCGATAGTTCAAGACAAACATTCTTTGTACAGGTAAAAATGTATCGCACTAAATAATTTCCAACAATATTTCTCACGTTATTACATTTTGAACGACATGTTATCAACAAAGATCTTTTTACTAATTGAACATCGTTTTGTAAACCATAAGAAGTCCTTCAATTTTTATCGCAATCATTTCGTATACACAGCTTTAAAGGTGTACCTAATTGCACTGCGAGTCTTCATGCGTTTATAGTATTTACACGATTTGAAAATACGCGAAACCACGTATACTAACAAACATTAGCAACATTCTTACCATGAGGAATCTTCCAGTTGACAAATTAAACTTGTCCTTCGCTCTGGTTGTTCAGTTCACATAAAGATCTACCAGTAGAACAACACAAAAAGAGCCAAACCACAAAGAACTTATAACAAAAATCAATAGATCAAGTGCAGAGCCATAGAGGAATTCAAAGAAGTCGAAAATTAAAATTATCATGCAAAGATATAAACGTATACGTAGCTACAGTACATTGCAGCCAGACAATCTTTATTTTGAAAGATCTACAGTCTAACGATGGATCTCCTATTACAAACAATTACCAGACTGATTTCCCCACGAGTCCACGAAACGATCGGCATCGAGAAAGCGTCGAATTAGTCGGACATTCGCAGAGACCCAACGGAGGGTAGACAAGACGAAGAAGAAGAAGAAGAAGAAGAAGAAGTCTGTAAGAACTTCTCCGTCTTCAGGGTCCGAGTAACGTCTCATGATCCATGGAGCGCGTCGCTGTATCGGTGCGCATTCTTTTCCGCGGGTATAATCAAGATCGACAGTCCGTGCAATTAAAAACAGAGCCATCGACGGCTCGGTGAACCGTACCTTTAAATCCTCTCTGTCTCGTTCAGGGGACACGACGAAAAGGGAGGCAGGCAGCAGCCATCTCTCGAGTCTCCGGTGGAGTGGTCGTGGCACTCCGCAGAGGAGAGAACGAAAAAGAGCGGGGCCCGTCCGGATCGCACGGATAAACCGTCTGGCGTGCACAGTGCCGTGAATTAATTATCACCCGTGGGCCCCGTGTTCGTACTTTTAATCGGCCGGCCGGAGCCCCGACCTCGGCCCACCTCGTGCCTCGTTTCCACCTATAAAATGTTCGTCGTGCGGCAGTATTTCACGCCTGCCCACGCGCGCCCTTACGCCAGAGGGAGAAGGTGGACAGCCAGGAGAAGAGGAAGAGCAGACGAAGAAGAAGCGCAGAAGAGTCCCCCAAGAAAGAGAGGATCGACCATAGGAACTCTGTTGCCCTCACCTATACCTTATTCTCGTCTCGAAACCCGCGCACGTCCGTTCCCTTCGTCCCTGTTTGCTTACCGCAGGTGCAGCCGAGTCACCTTTGCGCTGAATGTTTGCAATATTGTACGGTTATGCGTGGCCGTAATGCGCCGGGACGCGCGGACCGTGTTTCAGGCTCGTGTCGCGTTTATGCGAGCCACGGACCACGTCTCCGCTTCTTGTCGATCCACGCGATCGAGAACGCTCCGGGGGAAATAGGCTGCTTCGTGCGAAACCGTGGTACGGCTCGGTTCCCGGAAAATGGCACCGCAGTTATTTTATCGCGCTTTCTTTCGCGATTTATTGCGGGGGTGCGGGCCGCCGCCTGTGAATGTTTCCGGGACGATTTTTAACCCCCCACCGGTACACTGTATCCTCGGATACTATCGATGATTCAAAAATATTTTTAGGTACGCCTGATGTCTCACAATATTATTATTATTCGCATTTACATTCAGATTAAATTAAGAGATGCCCATGCACCGGTCTTATTAGCCTTTTTGTGGACGGACGCGTCAAGGACTTATGAAGGTCAACTTTGTTTTTTCAAAGGAATCCGTATATTTTTTGTACGCCAATCGATTTACCCATGATTATCGAAAAATTATTAGTTTAGGAGATATTTTCATTTAGCTTTTGCTAAGAAAAAAATCACAGATTTTATGGTAAATAAAAAATGTCCAAGTCAATTGTAAGAAACAGAGGTTAAGTGGACGTGTGTTTCCCCTTTTAATAATTTTAATGAGTCGATTACAATATGATATCGTTCAATTCTTCTATTATGGTAGCAAACTTACGAGATCCTCAGTCCAGTGATAGTGAGTTAATTATATAAATACCTGGAATTTTTAAGCCCCTTTTTGCAGTCCTTCAGTGGTTTCAACCAAATTTACGATTAATCAAAATCTCGAATGTAAATGTTTCGATAAACATAAAGTCTCTGACACCTAAATTGAATCACATTCTGAATGAAATTCAGTTTGACGCAGAATCACACGCAGCTGATTAATGTCCTCTGATATCAAATCGAAGTGAGCTAATTTCCATTCTTTTTCCACTTATCTCCCAACTTGAGGCTACACCAAATGATTCATCTCCATGTTTCCGTTCTTCCATGTTCGTCACGGAACATATTACAAGATTTTTAATAACTGCTACTTTGAAAATCACAGCAACATTTATGCCGGATACATAGAATCATTAATTTCTCGGTCCTGCTATTCCGTTCGCGGTGACCGCGTACGGATCTCGAGCTGATCATATTACAGAAAATCGCTTCGATATTTCATGTCACCACTTCGGCCCGGTCGGAAACATTACTGATAAATGAAAGCCATTTGTCATTTAGGATCGATCCTTTAATTGATGAGCTGCTCACGGACACGATACTCCGCGCACGAGTGTGTATCAGGGACGGTTAATTAGATACAGCGAATACACGACGCATCGGAGTCCGCCAATTAGTCGTTTTATTTTGTTAGGGATCGAAAAATGTTTGGAGTCCGGCTTAGAGGATACTCTGCCTGTGAATGCAATTTTTAAAACAATTTTTAGGAATTTCTTTCACAAAAATTATTCGCTCTTTGCGGACGAGAAACTTTTATATTGCATTTTTCGATGATCTATTTATTTCTTATCTATAAGACATTTTATTGAAAACTGTGGAAGTTATTAATAGATAATGTACCAGTCTGATCAGGACATACCGTTTCTACTTACTGTATAGGGGCGTTTTCACTATCACATTTGGGAATTAATTTCATACAAACGCTTAAACCTAGCACATGGAAATTTTGCTCATATTTATACTTCCACGTATTTGAAGTAGTATTATAAATTTCTATAAGACATTTTATTGAAAATTGTGAGAGTTGGTAATAGATAATACTAGTCTGATCATGATATGCTATTTCTACTTATTCCATAGGTGCGTTTTCAGGACCATATATGGGAATTAATTTCAAGCGAACGCTTGAACCTAGCAAAATGATATTTTGCACATGTATTCTCACGTATTCGAAATAGTGGTATGTATTTCCATAAGGCATTTTGTTGAAAATTGTGAGAGTTGGTAATAGATAATACTAGTCTGATCATGATATGCTATTTCTACTTGTTGCATAGGTGCATTTTCAGGACCATATATGGGAATTAATTTCAAGCGAACGCTTGAACCTAGCAAAATGATATTTTGCACATGTATTCCCACGTATTCGAAATAGTGGTGTGTATTTCTATAAGGCATTTTATTGAAAATTGTAGGAGTTATTAATAAATGATTATCAAATGTATCGGACAAGATATCGAGGTTTAAATTTTCAAAGATTCAAAATAGCGTCGAGTCCAAGGGGCGAAGTGCAAAAAAGTTGATTTTTTTGAAAGATTAAAACCAGAATAGTCCTTTAAATTACCGGAGTGTTTCTCTTCGTTTCGGCCATATAAATTTCGAGAACAAGGCTCTATTTATAGAGACACGGCCGCGCGATTGAACTTGCGCTTTTACCTCGGAATCAAGTCGTACCGACGAAGCAGATTTCTGTTCTAATGGCCAATTACTGCCGGCGTCCGATAAACGGGAGAGGCATTACGGTCTGGTCATTTCGACACGATTTAGAAAATCGAGCATACCGCGCCGTTGTCCAGTCTGACGTGCCTTCAGCGAGCCAATCAATTGATACAGAAGTCCTTTTACGGACGATATCGGTACCAGGTAAAAAGCTCACCTTTCTTTTCTCGAACGAGCTCGGATACTGTGTTCCATGATATCGACCTGGGAATTGAAGCGATACAGATTTCCATTTAACCAACAGAGCTAACTAAATCGCCTCTCGCGGCGATAGTGGTACAAGGCAACGATTTCTATTTTTTTCTAATTCGATGGAAGTGGCGCTTGACGAAGTAGATCGAAAATCTGCTGTATATTTTATACTCCATACTCTCGAGATCGCTTTTCGGTGCGACGAGTCAAGTTTAGTTTTGTAGGCAATGTTAGTTTTATTAGAAAACAATTCTGTTAAGACTGGACTTGCAGATCTTTGAAGAAAAACCATGCAGTTTTTGCGAAAAGAGATCAACTTGTAAAACGCCGAGAATATCTCTCGACGGTATCTCTTCTTCTTTATTAATAAAGTGCAGAATTATTTGATTAAAATGAGTAGGTGAAATATAAAACATTCGAAAGACAGAAACTACTTGAGAGAATCGATACATTATGGTAGACTTATTAAAATGATTTAAGGAAGAAACAAATATTTATTTGGTCCCAGTACGTAATTTCTATTTTGCATAAATCGTTAAAATTAGAACATATTTATATTTGGTACCAAACGAATTTACGTCATAACCAAATAGAAAACGCTGGTGAGTATTTAATCGATTACTTTAAGGCTGTTTAAATGAAAATGTATTTTCTCTTTCAATTATCTGAAGAAGTCGAAAACAATTATTTTTCAAATGTCTGTTTGGTTTTGTACTTAAACCATAAATGATTACTGGTCTAATAATTACAATATCATTAATAGTAAGAAATAAGGAATATGGTGTGAGATATGGAAGAAAACCATTTGTTGACCAGGAGTTCGAAAGTGAACGAACACATAATTTGCATTTATTCTATAAAAATGTTTGCAACCGCACATTCTCCGTTCTGCGGAAACGGTTAACCTAAACTCTCGTTCGCCGATCGATCCGTCGCCGCCCACGTGCTCAGCTGCGCGGACCCGCGTTCTCGAGCGATCGAATCGAAAGTATGCTAAACCGAAAGTGACACCTCGAGGGTGTACGCGTGCAAAATCGGCTGTTGGTGGCTCTCATCTAGCACGTGCGTTCTTTCGGCAGAAAGATTGCGGAGAATGCAGTTGCACCGGTCCCCGTTGCCCGGTGATTGCTGCGTCTCGGTCCGGGTAGCGTACATGCGCCGATACCATTGCTCACTTGCGGCTGTGTAATTGCGAGATCGAGCGGGGCGTAATCGTTTGAAAAACACGAAGCTTTATTAATAATATTCTTGTTCGTCCGGAAAGCGACCTCCCCCCTCCCACCCTCTGTAAACGCGGCGCTTTCCCGTCCGGCTCGTTTGCGCGATTTACGCCCCGGTCGTCGCATTTTGTATTCCGCTATTAGTTTTTATATCTCGATAAGATTACCGCGGGTCGGAGCAACTATGCCGTCGGAACGAATATCCTGTTCCACCGATATGGCCGATGCGAAATATTTGCGATGCCGTTTCCCCGATATTTCGTCCGGCTACCAGATATCGCTCTCGTCGTGCTCGTCTTCCACTCGAACCTCGCTCACGGTTCTTTACCATATTTTAATTACGCTTAAATAGTTTGCACGGTACACGAAATTACGGGGTCGGGTCGGGCATTTTTTCGGGGACTCTTATACTTATTCTCAAGTCTGTGGAAGGTTTCTTTTATACGCAACGAATTGAGAAACATCAAGTATAACTTAGGTCCTGATAGAAGAAACGTCGAAAAAATTGGTTATTATCTTCTTTCAACTAAGAATATGATAAGATTGGAGATAGTGTTGGTGGCAACACCTTGTTGACCAATTAATTTCCAGGGTGGTCGCTCTTCAGCTCCGATATGAAATCTGTATTGGTTCAAATATTTCTGGTTTTTCTGTTTCTACAACCAGAATTTGCATCTAAAAAATCGGATAAAATTCTCGAACACGTGGTTCGATATGGTAAATGTGTCAGATTTTTTACAGAATTGTTAGATGCGATTTAATGGGCAAAGTGGGGCAAACGTTGGGAAACTTCATAGAAAGGGTTCTTTCTTGGTATGCTATCTAACGAACCATTTCCGGTCCAAATCTAGACTCTTTATATTCTTCAAAAAAGTATTAGAAATAAAAAATCAAATGTAGATTGTAGGTTCAATCTTTCAAGAAATCTGTAAAGAAACGAATGAGTTTCGTCTGACATTGATGACTTTTCTAGTTGAGGAGTCTTGTATATCATATAATAAATAATAAAAATTAACTAAAAAAAGATCACTTGTATTTCAAGACTATCTGCTGACATCCCAGGAAAGTCTAGTCCCACCTATGCAACAGTTCTTCCAAAAGAAAATTCTAAAAGATCGCTCTCACTGCTGTTACACTATTTCACAATTGAAACAGCAGCCGACTGATATACTTGTCAGTCGCAAAGCAACTCGGGCAGTGTCACTCACGATAAAAGAACACGGAACTGTCACCGAACGCGTTGCAACGTCTCTATTTCATTCGACCTATCAGCGGAAATGAACAAAAGTTTATTTCGTTAATGATCAGCCGAATGATCCTTGGCCCCTGACGATCGTAAAGCAAGTACTACGGCATAAGAGTCGTGTTCTCGTAAATCATCGCGTGTCGTAGATAAACGAATGTCCTTATTGTCTCCCCGTGTGCCACGTACAGCTACATGTTCCCGTTTCTGCTACCAAGATACGGTCCCGCGACACGTACACCTGCGCATATTTAAATATGCGCTCGCGGATTCGCGCGATACCGATTTCATGTACGTACCTCGGCAATTGTATAGATCACGGCAATTAATCTAGGCCCGTGAACGGAGGCCCGCTCGCGTTTCACGGGAGGAGAAATTTACATCACCCGGTGAGCGTTAACCAAGCTCCTTTAAAACCGCTCGCTCTGGCGGCACTTTGCGCGCCGACCGATCGAAAAAATTCGATAAGGGAATTGCTATTGTAATTAGCCGGTCGGTCCACGATTTATACGGATTTTACCGGATCGGCAATTAGTCGCGCGGAACTGAATGTCCGATGAGAGACATTCGTTTCTCCCACGATCCCTGCGACCGTTTGGGGACTCACCGGAACGGGAGTTGCGCAAGCCTGATCGAAATATTCGGGACTGAAGACGAAGTGACATAATTATGGAAATGGAATCGTAATCTGTTGAGGGTCCGAAAAGTTCTTGGAAGTTTCTTAATTTTATTGAAATTGATAATGCTGTCAGTTTGTATAGTTGCTTATATATACATTTTCTGTGTAAATTGGTAGATCAATTTATTGGATTGCTGGAGTAGTTATGTTCGAAGCAGATACAGTTGTGTAATAGCATAGATAATTTAGAAATTTGCATTTTCCTAGAGGTTCATAAAATTGATAAAATAATGACAGCTTCAGGTAGTTTGGTTTTGAATTTAGCTAATACAGAGTGTCCCAGAAAAATGTCGATCCTTTTGAAATTTAAATATTCATTACACCTGAATAAAAACTGAAGTTATAATCATTCAAACTGTGTACACATTTTTTGGGGACACCCTGTATACAGGTGTTTGAACACTTGTTGGAATTTGATCAAGAGTCTTCTACCATTATTATACAACGAATTTTTGTGCAAATAATTACACTCGTAGATTGTTTTCTATAATTCTGAATAATTCTGAATAATTCGATTATAATCGTTTGTAGTAAAAATCAGATAGAGACATCGTTAATGTCTTTTAACGTAAACGTACAAAAATCATAATGTATTAAAAAAGAATTGTGAATTGTTCTTGAATTTTGAAAGTAAAAATTACAAATTTCATAACATCGTCAAATCTAACTTTCCAATAACGATCATCTGAGTTTCTATCATTATGATTTTCTCAAGATATGTTCTTATCAACTTTTACTGCAACTAAGAAAGTGCTTCTAATAAATGCTCTATTGCATAAAATATAGAACAAAGTATAGGCACAGTCCATATGGAAATTATCCGACTGATTTATTTGAAGCCTGGAGCATCGATTTTCCTCTAACTTTAGATATCGCAGTTTTATTAGTGCAAGACACAGTTTGCAATATTAATTTCGTTTGCCAGATTGAAACTGGGGTGCGGAGATTACTATTTAATTGGAAATGTGTGAACGAAATAACCGTATGTTTCGTATTTAATGGAGAATGTCTGTGTGCTCAAATATTTAGAAACAGTGGTGTAAATTATAAATCCTATCGAGCATTTGTCAGATGTTGTAGAGTAAAGATCGTAGATAATTGTGGACTTTTAATTATACAAATCTGCAACCATAAATGTCATTTCTGACTTGTAATATTCTATAAATGAATTATCTTGAAATTATAATGATCGCAGAAGGTAAATTATTTCCTGTATAAGTATCTGACAAGCTAATCTTCAGCTATAAAAATGTACAGATAATTTGAAACATCAGTATTTAAAAATGTCAGAATAAATGTCTATTTTAAAAATATATGAAACGATTGAGCAAGGGTGAAATTATTCTCCGTGAGAAGGATCTTCGTGATCAGTCAGTCCCGGTTAAATATATCGCGGCTTTTGATAATTGAGGTATTACATTGAACGTTTGATGTATTGTACAGCTAATTAAAAACTCGGTACACTCAGTGATTTGTAAAGTGTGCACAGATAATAATTTAAGTAGGTGGCAAGTTAGAGATGAGTATCAGTACCACTATGCTGTGAACTACGATTCTGGTTAAAGGTCTAAATCGTTTTCTAGTAGGAGACAGGCTAACCTTTATCAGATTTTATCGCACATCTTCTGGTTGCAAAGGTCTCGCGGATCTCAGATCTGATGTCCCGTAAAAAGAACTATTTTTTGAAACGGTGCCCAATTCTGTAGCGGTGCAATTATCTTGTGAAGACGTCTTGAACGTTCCATATTCATTGTAAAATATTTCCATTTCTTATTTTAAAGATTTACCATTCCTATATCTATATTAGACTACGGATTTTATGCATTTATGAGAAAAATGAGTTGGTACAACAAAATGCAGTGAAAATTTTCAGAAGAATCCGATTATTCGTAACTTATTAAGATTATCAAGTGAAGAAATACACGTCTATAATAGATACTCTTATTTACTTGTAAATTTTACAAGGTTTATTCGAATAACTTTCCCATTTCAAATTTTCTATTTACGAGAACAATTTAGAATGCAGAATACAGAATATGTGGAATATGGAATATGGATTTTAAACATGAATATTTTATTTAGGATTATTGTTACTGACCGCAAAAACCATTTATTACTCATTTTCGAACAAATCAAATGTCCCGTTCGAAATCCATTAATAACATCTTCGTCGAACAACATTAATAAACCATCAAATACGAGAACAGTTCGGCCCATCATTTTGCATCAGCGATCGAGCGGAATGCACCGTGCAGAAAAATCCTCGCGGCATCGTAAATTCCACGGTCACTTTCATTAATAAAATTAAATTATTCTATCTTATCTAACCGTTTTATCGTACGCTGTCGCGCACTGTCCGCGACCATAAACTTCGATTCGTTCTTCCTCGCCGTTCTGTCCAGGCCTATTAATCCATTTCTCCTATCTCGTTCATAAACCATTCTCAAGGTAGCTCTCGTTCCGCAACTTCTTCGTCGATTAGGCGAGTTTTCCGCGTTGGTTACAACTAGGTGGCCGGGTGTTTGGACGTCGATTAATCGGAACGATTCCCATTAAATTGACGAAATATTGCCTATCCTCGGTATTAATTAGCGAACCGATTCTGGAACGGCAGCGCAATTTGTCTACGCGTTTAGTACACCCGGCATTAATTCCCTTATGCGATTTAAGTGACCTTTGAGCTGAAAGTCGCCGGGTTTCGAGCTGATTCAGATCGCTGCTAGATACGCCGGTGGGTGGTCACGTTTGGTGTATAATTAATTGAAATGTTCTGTGTCTCGACTCGTTACGCTTTGATAGAACCGTGGCTCGTAATGCGGACAAAACGTTCCCCTCGCTATATTAATTAGACACCATGTTGCGGTGAAAGAGGGAACGGGCTCTTGGCTGCAATTTGTCTCGAAATCGTTCGCAAAATACTAATTTGGAAGCTAACTGGCCTCAGAGAAATCTTGCGAACTGCTGTTTCGCTGGTCGCAGATATCGTGACGACTGATCTCAGCTGACGGTTTGCTGCGTTGCTCGCTCACGTGTACATATATATATATATAGATCCTAGAGAAGTCGAGCGGATCTTGTTTAATTAATCGAATCAATAGCGAATAGCATGTTAGCCGGAGATCTTTAATGTTGCGCTAGCTCGTTCGCGTGTTCCCCGGCTGTACGCCGATGTTACTTAATTCAAGGTGATATATTGTTCGAGTAATACTAATTAGAAACTTTAGCCGATGCACTGTACGAAGTGCGTTTCGTCTCGCTATTTGTCAGCCGGGCTCGCATTATTTAATGACTGCGAGCGATCGAGTGTTTCGCTCCGGCGAAATCATTTCCTTCGGTCGGTCTGATGCTCTTTTTCGAACGGTGGCGTCCGGGAATAATTGCCAACTATGTTTCTGGCGCTAGAGGCCTGTCCAGACACTGCGAAATATAATTATAAAGATTTTCAGACGTGGCAGATGTTTTCGATGCATTAGGGGATTCCCACCGCTACGTTCTTCGAGTACCGAGTTCTTCGTGGAAATATTCTATTCAGAAGCAATTCAATGTACTCTCAATAAGCTTTCACTTTAGATGTTTCATTTTCTCCCATAACGTTCAGTGAACTGTTCCTTGCGTTATTAAATGTCAAATACGTTAAAATATTCTACCATTGTGACATATACAATGTGATACATAGACGTATATAACGCAATAGAGCTTTCAAAATTTGTCAGTTTTATCATCATGCATAAAATCCCCAGTCTTGTGACACGTAATATATATATTATGTATATACAGGGTGAGGCACCTGAAACAAGCCACCTGAAAAATTTCTACATTTTTTGAGATAGAAAGAAACGTTCCAGGTAAAAGTTATTCGGTTTCGAGGGACCCATCACGTGGTGTAGATAACTTTTTTTGAGGTAGAGAAGCTTAGGAGATTTGAAGGTCAACTTAGTCTTTTAAAATGGAACCATATATTTCTGAACTCCTACGATTGTAGCTCTTTTCGAGACAATTTCAACGATACATCGTTCAAGGTCATTTAAGGTAATAAACGTAAATAAGGATGAAAAATATAAATTCACTGTAAATTAATTCATTCGTTTATAATGTGAAATATATTTATTTTTTGAAACTATTAACAGTATTGTACAAATCTGAGATCAAATAACCGCAAAATCTTTGTAGAAACTGTCGTATTTTTGTTTTTAGGAAATCGGTCGGATCGCCATCATCACATGTTAACAGATCAATCATTTCTCGGTACGTGTAACGATCCTTTCCGTAAGTATTAAACTAATCATACGTTTCCATCGGACCTTCTATCAAGAATGATATTAGTACTTGTTGGTACAGTCGTTAGCTTGCGTTACCTTCTTCCGGAAATGTGGACGCAATACGAACCGCGACCCTCCCTTACCGGTTCACATAATTGTTCTGGATTTTCTACGTCTCAATCAGGTTTCTATTTCAGTCCTCCTGTTTCTGGTCGGTCCAATGGAGACACTGAGCTACACCTGCACAGTTTGTGATCGTTTCTAGATCACCGATAGGTAGAATTTTATTTGAATAATCCGTACGTGCTTGGAACGGTATTTACGAGTTTAAGTCTGATCTTTATGAACGCTTATACATAGTATAATCGAGTCTGTGGAGAGTCGCTTGGGTCTCAGCTTGACAAGAACTTTATTTCTTTATTGCCTTGTTCCCAATTATACATACACAGTCTGTAACAAAGAAGACACAATATTTTCTATTTAATTAATTTCCAAATATTCGATTTAAATAATATTAATAAACATAATGTTACAGGTAATTCGTTTTTTGTTTACTGCTATTGTAAAATAATAAAAATTCAGCCTGATTCTTCTTGTCAGTTCACGTACCTACTAATATCAAATATGAAATTATTCATAAATCAATATTACTGCTAATCTGTTTTATTGATATCTTTTACTGTATACTTATACAAAAGCAAAAAAGAAGCAAGGTTTATGCAACAAATGTATTGAACTAAATGTTCTGAAATAGAGATACAATAAGTGACAATAAATGATAATATTAAAATATTACATAACATTGAGATGTTAATATTAAAATGCTAAATACAGTTGAAACACTGTTAATATTAAAAATCTAATATAAATACTACTATATTAATATCAACATATTAATATTAGTATATTAATATATATATCTATAATAATATCTATAATAATGTATAGATGTGTTAATTAATATATATTAATATATATTAATGTATTAATATTAATATTAAAATTAAAATATTGTAGTATTTAATGATGTTACACTATTTTCGACTTTTTAAGATGACTAGAAAAGAAAATAGATTTTCGTTTCACTTCGACTTCTTACAAATGATTTGGACAGTTTTCATTTTACAGAAAGATTTGCTACGCAAGAACCTACAAAAAATCCTCTGACACCTTCGATCCCTGAACGATCCTAACATCAGCAGGATTAGTGAACTCCGTCGAACGTTGTAAATAAAAAATTGCCTTGCTCGTACAAGAGGAGCTTGTAAAAAGCCGTGTATCCGACAGGTTACAGTGGAAAACAGATCGTTCGATGTGTAATAGTCGAACATTCAGAGCGTAATTGTTCCGGATTCGCTATGTCTCTATCCGGATTGGTCTTTTTGTGATCCTGCGGAACGACCAGAGGGGGGGGGGGCGATTTATTTCTCCCGCTACATTAACGCTCTCGACGAGCCAGTTTTACGCGTTGCTGAGCGCAGGCCGACCTTTCGCGGATCGGAAACCGATCATCCGCTTATTCGATTCTTCGGCGTCCCCTTTACCCGTTCTGTTCTGCTCTCTCTCTCTCTCTCTCTCTCTCTCTCTCTCCCTTTTTTCCACGCCGTTCCTCCTTTCCCTCGACCTCTCTCCAGTGTCTCCTGATTCGCCCTGAGCACCGTCACGTATCTCATGCCATCTTTCCCTCGGCAAATCGCTATCGATCGAGATCGCGGTCGTGTAGGAACATTACGTTGAAATTGCGCTATCCGTTTGACCCCGGTGTGGGATCGTCGTCGCGCCTCGATCTCGTTTCTCTATCCCCGTCCCACGGAAACGATACTGTCACCGTTACCCTCGATCATCCAGCCATGCTAATGGCCGCTCTATTTTTCCCTTTGAAACCGTAACCTTTTTGCTTTTCGAAACCATCTTCACCCTTCCGTGTTCCCACACTGACGGCCCACTCACTTTTTATTTCTAGATGTTGCACTGGGTCCAACAGGAAGATCGTTTATCATTGAGTTAGGAGCTGGAAGTAATTAAAGAATAACCTTTTCAGAGCTTTCTTCATGGCAGAGATCGAAAATTCTGCTCGAATGTTTCATACGTCTTAATTTGTTTAAGATATCTTGTGGACCTTCCATAGAAAGAAAGGTTTCTTTTAGGAAGATTTTGAAAATATCTTCCTATGGATAAAATACAATTTTACATCATTTTATTAATTCTGAACAACGGGAATAATCAGATTTTAAACTTTCTCATCTTAGCATTTCATTCTTCGAGAAGGCAAAGTTAATTATTTATGCATTTGTCGTTGTGTCAATTTGACACCGAAGGACAGATTAAGCTGTCAAAAATCCTTCTGATTAAAATTACACAAATAAGGACATTTTTCAAAAGAATTCCAGAATTCTTTGGATTCCAGCAATAAGTTTTCAAAAATTGGTTCATTTTGGACGGTTTGAAATGCGATATTATTAGAGCCGCTTACTACTATCGCCGAGACCGTTAAACAAGCCGCAAACAATACCGTTTCAGCTCATTCGGTTGTGTCGCTCGTTACGAGTACATTATGGTCGTTGCCGGCGCGCAAAATGGCCTGCCGATGGAACTCGCTTACGCGGCGCGTCGCCATTGTTCCGCGTTTTGGACTTCGATTGCGTTCTTAGCGGGAGACAATGCGTCATTGTTAAATAAGGTGAAGATCTTCGATACACTGGCACCTCTTTTGGAAAATGATTCATGGTGTTCTGTGAACCGAGACCTGAACCTAACAAAGTAGCCGCTGGTAACTGGTTCGCAAGTTACTTGCAAGTGAACTGGAAGTGTTCGGGTTTCGGATGCTTGGAATCTTCTAACCCTTCAGAAGCGACGCCAGGTGCTGATCTGGCGAATATTTAAAAATTTATTACACCTTACAAATTGTTAGACGCAAAAAGTCTGAACCACATGTTGCGGATCACAACCATTGTCATGCGAGGGTTAAGTCAACTGCGAGGTTCTGGAAATTTAATATTTATTTAAACGAAATAAAAGAACATAGCTTTTGACAGCAGTATGGTTTTCCAGATCTTGGAGAATTATAGATTCACGTAAAAACAAATAACAGCTTTATAAAAATAACAAGGCAGAATTTATTTAGCTTACGCGCGATTTCTCTTCTAGCAAGTGCTAGAATAAAAAAATGAGTTCTGCCATTTCGCGTGAGGTCTTCATGATTTCGATAATCGCGACACAAAATGTACAAAATCGGTAGGTGTAGCGTTGAATAGCGTCGCGGGCGTAGATTTCGGGCGGATTCGAAGGATGCGCCGAAGTTAATTGTGCTTTCATCGCGACATAAAATCGGCGAATGTGTCCGAAAGGGGATGAGGCGGGGGGTGGGTGATTTGGATCAACGGTGACGTCAAACGAAGCAGCACACGGTTATTTTGAGAGAGGACGGCTGGTGAGAGGAGAGGGGCGAGGTCGAGTCTCGGAGTCTCATGCGATGAGTTCGGGTCAGCTCGGTTTGCTCGCGGGAGTCACCCACGCCACCCTTTTTTTCTTGGCGGTGATCCAGCGAATGGTGTCGTCTTCGCGCTCGAAACCCAGCGGAATCGCGTTCGATAATACCTCGAACGAATAATCTTGGTTTCTCAAGCGAGTCACGATCCCCTTCGGGCGGGTGCCGTTTTCCTTGATCGTATACTTTCTTCGAAAACAACCATCGTTATTGATGGGACTGCTGAATGGAAAGGTGAAAACTCGAAAAACTCGCTTTCGTTCAGAATGTATCAATAGCACACACAGAAACTGTAAACTTAAAATTTCCATTGTTTGCTAGAATGTACTTTTCTCACTACACTTTAATTGCAAAAACTTCTGAGAATTTGAGAGATCGAACACTTGGATTCGGATAGTCACTGTTCACAAATAGATTTCGTTTTATTCTAATGGGTCAAAATGTCTGAATGTCGCTACTCTTAATTTTTCTCTAAGATTAAATAACTATTTTGTCATGCTTAGATAGTTGTTTCAAATATATCTAAAATTTTAAACGTATGCAAATCTTCAAGAATTAAACTTTATACTGTGGACATTAGGGACCATGAAAGCCTTCATTCAGGTTACATTAAAATTAAAGCGATCAGACGAATCAAAAGAATTTATATCTAATTTTTCTATAAATCTGTCTATCAAAATTCTTTTGTACTGTAACAATGTATGTATGTACGAATAAATGCATTTATTTATGCAGGATAAAAGGCAAATAAA